>ML790876.1:112710-168235 GCA_009831015.1 Picea engelmannii | reverse complement strand
GGGAGCATTTTGTAGCAGCTCTTATCTATTGTCTATCTTCTTGGCCATATGTTGAGCATTCCAGATCGGCATCTTCATTGTAGCAGGTTTCTCTATTTTATGAATAAAGAAGAATTGAGATGTTTTGGCTTGTCTATCTTATTTCATATGGTTGAGGTATGTTCCATGGTTATCTCTTTTTGTTATTTGTTGCATACACACATATAAACACATCTAAAAGGTAGATCAACAAAGTGTTTGACAAAATACCTCACTCAAAAAAAGTTTTAAAAAGACAAAACAGTGATGATCCTTGCATAATGGCTTGGGATCATTACACAAACCAACTCCTATGTTAACGACACCTGGTTGGGGATTATCAATCATAGGGACCGCGGATGCCCCCAAAGCTGGGTTAGGTCTATAGAAAGACAATTGATCAATGGTCACTATCCGACCCTCGTGTGGAAACAACAAGACTCGAAAAACTATAGCAACCATAGCTTGCATAGCATAAGTCCAACTCCGTCCTAACAAGAGGTTATAGTCGAGGGGAGCATCGAATACCTCTACTTCGACACACACAGTTTTCCCTCCTAACTGCACAAGGAAAGAAGGAATGATGCCATGTGGTCAGAATGAACGACTGTTGAAAGCAGTGAGGAGAGTAGGTGAAGGAGACAAAGTGGGCTGGCCAATGGCCTTCCAACATGCTAATGACATAATGCATGTCGAGGAACCCTCATCGACCACCGTGTGGAAGATATTCCATGTAAAAGTTTTCGTGGGATGAGCCACTACTATCTGAAATGCTACGTGGTAAGGCAAACAAGGTTTTAAGTCGGTTGTATCTAGCATGATGGTACCCGGGTTACAAGTCTCAGTAGAGCCTAAAGCAGTTAACAAGGCTTTCCTTTGAGCAGGGAAGCTTTGGAGGACCTCCAAAACAGACATCGCACAAGGGGTTTGTGATAAATCTTCCACCACAGAGTAATTTTGGGCGACCCTTACGTTTGGGTTGCGAGAAGCTTTCTTAAATGCACCCTTTGGAATGCATGTCAATGTTTCTCCCAACGTCTTCTCGATCTATAGAGGAAGAGATGGGAGTTTGGCTTCTTTACCCTTCTCAGAGGCGCTTGGTTTACTATAGTCATGTGCTCTAGTCATTATGAAAGCATCACCCCTAACCATATATACGTTCGCGGATGAGGAATTGTTTGGAGGAGGGCAGGTTTCTTGGCTACCCCCTTCGGCACTTGTAGAGGCTTGAGTTAAATTTTGCCCATGCTGAAAGGGATTAGTCAACACGGCTTGTTGTTGCTATGTGACAAATGTTTGGGCCTCTGCAAGTCGAGGACAAATATGGGTCAGGTGGTCTTCGGCACACAAGTTGCATGGATACCTCGCCATCCATTTTTCCGTGGTGCCCTCACCAGCATTATCAGTGGGTTTTTTCTCCCCCTTACCCTTTTTTTGTTGTTTTTTCTTCCCTTCAAGCTGCTGGGTGGCCTTGGGGTTAGTCGACTGAACGGAGTGTACTTTTGACGTTTGGGTAGGAGGAGCAGCCAAAGTAGTAGTTTGGCTGGCCACTGAGTGTTGGATAGATAACTGTTGTAATTGCTTTGTCAATTGCTCAGTGGGCTTGGTTTGTGCTGAACCAACAATACCATCAGCATGTGGTCCAACTCTCTATCTAGTTTTATCTAGTATAGATCGTGGTGCATCTGGTAGGATGTTGTATAATAAACCAGACTGAGAATAGATGAGCTCAAACTGTTGAGCCCTCATGATGGCATATTCTTCAGAGAAAACTCCTGAAGTCGCGACGTCTTTGGATAATTGTGGGACTAAAGACTTAAGGAACCACTCAAGCAAGAATGTTGGTGGGACTGGTACTTTGATTAGACTCTTTCAGCATCTCCACTCTCGGATATGATCAGAGATATGGTCCGTTGTTTTCTGTTCGAAATTGGCAAGAAACTTTGTGCCAACATCGTATCTCACAAGTAACTGGAAATGGTTAAGGAAGGCCATTGCCAGTTCGCCAAAAGAAGAGTATCGTGAGCAATCGAGCTCGATGTACCATTTCACGACACTCCTAATAAGAGTGAGTTGAAACAAACGCAACTGGACGGAGTCATCTTTCAATGAGTTAGATGAACACCAAAGATGGAAGGTAGTCATGTGATCACCTGGATCTTCATTAGGCTTGGCCTCGAACTTTGGAATGTCCGAAGGCAACTTCGTTGGCATAGGAGGCCAACGTGGATCATGACAAATAGGATCATTTAACAACCTTGTCAAATTTGGCAAGTGTAACGTCGCCAGGAATGGTAGTTTGGGTTGCTGCTGATAGCCTGGGAAAAAGGGTCTTGGAGTTTGACTGGCACCAGGTTTCCAGGAAAAGTTTGGCTGCTGGCCCAGATTCTGGTAGAAACCATGGCCCTGACTAGCATAAGAATTTTGCACCTGTGGAGACATCATTGGCTGATTCCCCATAAAGGACATAGGATGTTGGGCATTCATCGTGCTTGATGGACTTTGGGAAGGATTACCCCATGCTGGTCCTGATGGGAGAGGCATAGTAGTTTGTCTAGGGTTCCATTGACTGTGGAAAGAATTACCCCGGAATGACATTCCAGAGGAGGGAATGAGTCCTTTTCCTGAGTTCCAAGGTCCTGCTATATGTGCCCCCGGCACAGGAATAGTACCCTGCGTCGGAGTAAACTGTCCAAAAATGGGAGTGCCCCCAGACAGGAAAGTGGTGGATGCAAAAGTGTTGTTACCAAACGTCCCATTCCAAACAAACGGTGACGAACCTACCGGCATAGTTTGCACAAGTGTTCCTTGACTCCCGGATCCAAATGAACTAGTGTGTGTAGGCTGCCCGACGGACTGCTAATGCAGACCACCAAGCGAAGGGGACAAAGGAGAGATGTGACCTCCAGCATAAGGAAAAGCGTTAAAAGGGACAGAAATTCCCCCAAGTTGACCTTGCAGAGGAGCGTTAGAGCTCCCTGCCCCCAAACCCAAAGTCTGTAAATTGGAGTAAGTGAGTGTAGGACTTGTACCTGAACTAGGCATACCATATGAAAATGGAGGGCCTGTCGCACTAGGTGTGAAGGGAGTTGTGGCCGCCATGATAGATGGGATCGGTCCACTATGTGACGTAGTTGTAGCCGAGACCATGGTGGCTCGGACCGAGGACGGCAAGTTAGGATATGCTTCTCCTGTGGTAGCAACTATGGTGGGAATGGAATAATTCCCAGAGGAAGTAACAACGTTTGTTGCCATAGCTGTGTGAGGCACTGACAAGCTTTCGTAAAATTGGATAGGTACAATAACCAGTGTCCAAGTATCAGTGGTTGGGATTTCAACCGAGACAAGGTTGGCGGTTGACTCCTCCGGGAGTTTTTCGGGCACAATGGTTTGTAACCCGGTCGCTTCAAAAGACCCTTGTTGGTGTAGCTTCTGCCTCAATGGTGGCGGGGGTGGCTCCAGTATAACCGGCGGTAGGCCTAGAAGCCTTCGTGACCGGCGGAGCTCGGGATCCTCCATTGTGTGATAAGATCCAAGACATGCTAAGGTATTCTACATGTTCAAACAGTAACACACACTAAAAAAGAAGCCCCTAAGAGATAAGACAAGCAACCACTAAACTAATTGGAAGAACAGTTACAACAACCAACACTAGAGCAACTTACCGGTGCAAGTGAAACTAGAACATGGAAGCACCCTATGGGTATACTCTGAAAAGCATGGCCTGATGTTTGTCCTAGGTACCGTGGTATACCCTCGCAGTCACCTGTGTATGTCCCTAAAAATATTGGCAACTAATTTTCCAGCACGCGAACAGTCACCAGGCGGGTACAGTCGAAAGTCGGGTAGACCACAATGAGTAGGGTATCAAGCCTGAAACCTGTCAAGGGTATCGAGAGAAAATGGTTCGGAAGAAAACTGAGGACCTCGAATGGATTTGAGACCCATGAAGCCCCATGGAAAATGCAAATGACAGAATCCCAAAACAAGCCCTCGATATTTGTTCTCCACTACGCTTGGTCCGGCTTTGGAGGGGTTATCTCCACTACCTTTCTGTACGCGACCTCGTGTTTATCCCCTGTGTTATAGGGGGTTCCCAGATAAATTCCATGAAACTGGACTTCTACACTCCCTATCACAAACTCCAATGTTTGGTTTTGAATGGCCTTGGAGAGTTTCCTCTCCAACCTAATCCAAGGCCCTAGTCCTGAACTAGTTTGTGCACCCTACAAACAAAAAGTCTAATAGATTTTAAATTAGCGTTTATTTTATAGGATTTTTTACGTCACGGGGTATGAAGGTGAAACTGATGATGTGTAAGGACTCAAATAAAAAACGAATGAAAAAAGATGGAAACAAAAGACTTTTACTAAATGCAAAAAACAACAACTTTTCACAAAGAAAGGCTTATTTTTCTTTTCAATTTTTTCTAAGATTTCATGCAGCAAACATAAAGGAATTTCGCTCGACTACGAGCTACTTATTCTATAAATGCACTGCAAAAAACTTATGAACAAAAAGACTTCTCCCTAGCTATTGATGCAAAAACACAATCTTCAAACAAAGAAGAAAATGAAAAGATTTTTTTTTCTCTTTTTTTTTTTATTTACGTGCTAATCAAGCAACAAAGGGAAAATACTGACAAGCCTAAAACCAAGAAAAAACAAAATTATGGCTTAAGGCGTAGATCGCAAAGAATCAAAGAAAAGACACACAATGGAAATCAAGAAAGCACAGACTCTTACACTTGTCTAAAAACCATAAAACAAAATTTTTCTTTTTCATCTTTCTTATCAACTATCAACTAAGAAAAAACAGGCTAAGGGTAAGAGGCCCTAACCTACTGACTGTTCAACCCTAGACTCAAACACCTGAGAGGAACACTTCTCACCACAAGAGGGGATGACTGCCCCACCCTGATTGAAAAGAAGCCTGTCAAGCACGCTACTGTCACTGAAACAACACGCGTTCGTGTGAACGCGTGCTGAGTTAAAACAGAACGTGTGTACACGTGGGCTGACCTTGTACATGCCACGTGTATGTATAAAATCTAAGAAAAAAATAAACACAGGCAGCCCAGACCAGGAAGAGGCCTCTGGTATTGATAACCAGGGTCTCTTGAAGGCTTGGATGCTTCTTCTAACAGAAAATAAAAATAATTGCAAGGAATAACAAAACACAACAAGACAAACTGAGACAAGATTGTGAACCAGCAAGACTCAGACAGGATCTAGAAAACCCCCTGAGAATGTAAAATTCTGACAGGGAAGAGGAGGACTGCCTCTCAAGCTCTCTGAACTCCTACACGCTACTGAAACCCCTACAGTTAGCGTTCACACACGGGTTGTAAGAGGTTAGGGTGAGGGTACACATGTGCTGGCCTTCTGCAGGACACATGTACCTTTGTGTGTCCCGACAATTGTCGTCAAGCAATAATCAGGGAAAACTGGTATAAAGAACCAGGCTCCCTGCTAGCTCAGGCTTTATAGAAAAATACAGGCAAAGAAACAGAAAATCTAATCTCTTAAACTACCCAAAAACTCAACTAAATCCAGAAACCCAAAAGAGTATCATCCCCAGTACAGTCGCCAATTCTGTTGTTGGGAAAACGGACTAGCAAACTAGGGTCATACTTGCATGCAGATTTTGACTATAAAGAAATTACTTTTTAACCTACCACCCAAAACTTAAACCCCTCTTTCACAATACATGCATGGAAATGAACTACTAACCTTTTTACTGATGATCCTCTGTTGTGCTTTGCCCACTTGCTTGCGCTGCTCCTTCCAATGATAATCCTGCAATCAAGACAAACCACTATGCATGCATGCTATTTTTCTACTTGAGGGTTAGAAATTAAAAATAAATTAAACAAACCATAAATAACTCATGCATTGGGATGGGAAAAGTATTCTTTTATTACTTGAACAATGAATCAACTTACAATCAAAGTCGAGACCGGCCACCGCTCCTTGATCCTGATCCTGGGCTCCTCCTCTTCTGTCCTCCAACTGCTTTGCGTTAATTCTCCTTTGGCTTGAGGAAAGGCTAAAGGGTTGGGACAATGGATTCGNAAAATGGGCAGAGTTTCTTCGCTATAATTTTCCTCCTCCAAATGGTACCCCTACCCCTTCTTTTATAGGCTAGAAGGAGCTAGGGTTTTGGACGAACCCTCGGCCATGCATGGCCGGGAGTTTCAGTTAACTGACCCATAGATTTTTGTCCCGTCAACAACTTTCCTATTTTTGTGTTTTGTTAGGTACACACTGGCTGTAGTAGGCCTGCCAGCGTGCACATGCATGCAGTAGTGGGTTAGGGCGCGTGGGCCTTGACCCAAGAGGATTTTCAAGGAGGTTGTTCAGTAGATGTTTTGGCAATGAAGGGATATAAGTTGGCCTAATGCTAGGTAAGCATGTGTGGTGCTATTTAGGGTTATAACATTTAGTGACAACATGGACACCAAAATGCAACTAGGATCTTCCTAGGGAATCCATGTTAAGGTAGGCTCTACCACTAAATTACGACACTCTTAAAGCAGCAATGATGGTTCTGTGTCGCAACTCGGTGGGATCAATCCTATGGAAAAGTGTAAAAGACAAAAAGATGTAGAAAGTGGAGGTGGAATCCTATCTTAAATGCAAAGAGTTGAAAAAAATGTCTTTTTACCAAAGGATCTTCAAAACAACCCAAATCTCCAAAAAGTTTCCAAATGCCCAAAGTAACACTTCTCTTGACAATCCAAAGAAAACTCCTGAACCATGCTAAATGATTTTTAGTTTAGAAGAAATGACAAAAGGGTCTAAAAAATGACAAAAAGCGGCCAAAAATTCTATAAATAGAAGCCAGTCACTCATTATCACCATTGTTAACTAAGAAATTGACTGTGGAGTGAAAAACACCCCTTCATTAAGAGATTTGATTCTAGGAGATTCAATGGACTGAACGTGTTTCTGATTGGATCAAGTAAGTAATTACTACACCCTCTTGGAATTGAATTATTTCTTTATGCATTTGAATTCATTTTTTGGAGGGGCGTTGACCTTTTAAAAGTTCGACGCTAAGTCCACGCGGGCTGTCTTTTGACAACTCGAGTGTACACGTAGGCATAGGAAAAACTGCACGCGTGTACACCCTACTGTTAGCATTACAGCCCGCGTGGATCCTTTATTTAATGTATAAAATTTAAAAAAGAAAGAGTTAACCCTCCTAAACTTGGTTTTTTGTAGGATGTATGTTCACTGGAGGGAAAGAGAGCATGAGGATATTAGTGTGTTGGTTGGGGAGGAACCTAATGTTGTTTCTACATTAATGTAATGTGGGTTGTTAAATTTTTTTCTATGTCCTTTCATGTGAGCACAACCTAGGCTATTGAATGCCTTGGTTGATTATTGGCATCCTAACGCAGAGGCCTTTATGATAGAGGGGCAGTCACTAGTTCTAACAATAGAGGATACATACTTTCTGACTGGCCTCTCCAAGAGAGGGGAACTAGTCAATTTTTGTACTTCTCCCTCCAGGCCTCACAACATATCGAAATTGATTCGATTCCATTTTGAGGCGGGTACAGACATAACGAGCTCACATGTATTGATAAGAAATATCTTAGACTTATCACTGCAAGTGATAGTGTTTCTCATCAGGTGGATTACTAGGTCTGTGGCTTTACATCAGGCTTCCCATGCACAAATGAATTGTGCAATTCAGTGCTTAAATGCACAATATTTTTACTGGAGCACCACATTACTAGATTGTATGAAGAGGCAACTAACAAATTGTCGGTTATGGAATAAGAGGAACTTCGGGTTTGGAACTATTCTTTTCTCTTTCTTCTTTGAAAGAGTGCCCCGTTTCAGCCCTCGAGAGGTGGTACAAGGGCACCAGGCATCTCTTCCTGCGTTACACAGATGGGCAATGTTGTTGTCGTGACAATGGGGGGAAGGACCATTGAGGCCTCTCAGGAAACCCATAAAGGGTAAAAACCTCTTCTTCTTGATATGATAAGTAATATTTACTTTCTATACATTATCATACTTATGAGATCCAACTCATTTTGAGGCTACCACCTTTGTTTTGCAAGCTGCAACTTGCTGAGAGCACCAACTTGCTGGATTCTCTAGCACCTACTAGAAGGAAGCAACAACTCCCTAAGTGTTCCAACACCAACTGGATGGAAGCACCAGCTTCTAGTCACATGGGCACCAACCTATATAACAGAGAACAACAGTTCTCCCTTGCACCACCCTGCCACCCTGGTTTTTCTGGCTACAACTAGATGGAAGCTACAACTCCCTTTGTTCAAGAACCCACTTGAACCTCTGAGGAAAACAATCCTCCCTAGAACCTCCCTACCACCCTAATTATAAATCTTTGCTATGAAACTTATTACAGTGATATAATGTTCATTAATGGCTTACCAGTCTCATCACTATTCTACTACACTGCCTTGATCTGCTTGCATCCTCTTGAGCTTTTTGATCTTCTTCTCTGTCTCTACATGAAAACCTCTTTCTCTTTCAATGTCTCTGATATACTTCTTCATTCCATGCATCTACTGTTCTTTATGCTCTTCATCTTCTTTCCAATCTATGTGTTATGCCTCTTCTGTTTGTTTCAGCTTCTGCCCACAACAGGCTATTTCTCGTGTGAAATTACTCTCCACAGAAGAAACCTTCACTTCTCTATTCTGCATATATTTATAATTCCAATTCCTCTTCCAGATCATACAACTAACTCTTCTTCCCCTTTGGCGATTACACTTATTCTACTCTTCATCCATGCCTATTATGATGAGGTTCCTTAGCCTCTCTGGCAATCGAGAGTCTTCGTCTTCTCTGGCATTACTGAATCTCATCATCATCAGTGGGTGTTATGTTGAGATTCCTTAACTTCTCTGGAAATCGAGACTCTTTGTCCTCTCTGTCATAGTTGAGCTTATCCTCTCTGTTTTAGTTAAATAATTCAACACTTTCCCATATGTCAATTGTCTCTTTGAACAGTCTTCATTCCACTGGAAGATTCCTCGAGACTCTTCCGCTCATATTTTGATCACTCTATAGCTCCTCGAATTCTCTGGAAGATGCCATCACTTCTTTCTAGTAGTTACAACCAGTCAATTATGGCTTCTTTGGCTATTGGAGACTTTGAATGGTTAATATCTTGTTGGAAGGTGAAACCAGAGATCAACGGTTCATCGTGAACTATCCCCACATGAACTGGCACCAAGCACAAGATGCCTCTCCAAGTGACCACTAGCTATGACCAAGCACTTAGTTAATAAGGCGCTTGGAGATCTCAGTGATCTCCAATGTGGAGCCCAATGAAGTGTTACATCCTCCCTTAATCCTTTGGCGACGTGACCTTGGCTGTGACCAAGGGCCAAGCAAGAAGGGCGTGTCACGATTTCTCATATCGCAAAGTCCTGCTGCGAGTTGCCTCGTATCTCCCAACTCACGATCTCTGAAATGGATCTTAGCAACATGCTAGCTCCTTCCCCTTACGTGATCATCGATGATGACCACAGCTTAACTCGAAACTACATTTCACAATTTCACATTTTAGGGATTCTCCCGTGAGTCCCTTGAATTCTCCAACTTTTGGTACTCGAAATGGATCTTGGCTTCTCTAGCTCCTCCCTCTAACTCCCAATGATGTGACCATGAGTTATGATGACTCACTAATCAACCAAGTGCTTCTCTCTCCAAATCAATGGTCCACAACATTCTTTGATCCAATGGCTATGATCATGTCGTGACCTCGCATATTGTGAGTTCCCTCAACACTACCTTTGACTTTCCGGATTTGCGAATCAACGAAATCCCAATCGCTCGCCTCCTGTCCTCTAGCTCCAAAGGCCAGGATCGTTTCACAACCTTCCACATTGAGAGTTCCAACAACTCCTTCCTATGGAATTCCTGATTTGCGAAAATGATGAAATGGATCCATATTAGATCAATGGTTGAGATTTCGCATTGATCCAATGTCTATCCTCCACCCTGGGACTTCAGACTTCGGGACTTTGGGGAAGTGATGAAGCTAAAACTCCTGAAACTAAACTCTTGGAATGACGTCACTCGATGATGTGTCGTGACCCAAGTGGCTGCCACATGCCACTCATAATTGTGATTTCCAATGGCCTGAATTGTTGAATCAACTTGACACTTGTTCTTGTATGATTGCACCATGTGTCTTGCTGACGTGGTCTATCACATTCACCTCCTAGATATGATGGCCCAGATTAGTGCTCAATCCAACAACTCAGATCATATCGCAATTTTGCATATCACGAGTTTGAGAGGTTAGAGCACTTCCTTCCTCTAACCTTTCAGTTAGCGAAATGTTTATCTTTAGCCACGTGTCCTGCCTAAATGGATGGCCAAGATTCCTTCACAGCTTTGGAGTTTTGAATGACTCCTGGGCTTATACTCCTTGTAGCTCTAGTGGATCTAACGGTTGCTAGTCCTTCATATTTTCTCCATTTCTGATGGCCCAGATCTTATCGCGACTTCACGTTTCATGAAGTTGGAGGACTGCTCACCTCCATTTTCCCAATTCATGATTTTGCGATACTACTCATTACTGCCACATGTCCTCGATGATGGATGGTCCTCCTGCTTCCAGGACATTGTAATCCTGCTTCACCTTTCACTTAAAGGTCATTCACATTCTCCTAGATCCAACGATGGTAAATCTTCACGCTCATATCTAACGCCTGAGATATGTTCTCCATCTGCGCGCTCCTCCTGTCTGGACTTACGAACCATCTCTTGCCATCAATGTTGTTGTTATTCCTTACTTTCATGTTTTACATCACTATTCTTGCCATCAATGAAAAGTGCACTCCCAACTATAAACCTGCCAACGTCATTGTTGTGCTTTCCTGTAACCATACCATCATCATTGATGTTCTTGCCATCAATGACAAGCATGCTCTGCCTATAAACATGCCAACATCAGATGAGTAACAAGCAATGGATGAAAATATATGTATACACAGAGATGTATGAGATTTTATTTGGTGAATTTATGATTATTCTGACTAAATGGTTAGAATGATTAGTGGAGAATAATGAAAGGTACCAAAACACAATGCTGAGGAATTAGACTTATGATTTGGTTAGACAACTGAATTCTATAAGTAATAACACTTCTTGTGCATTTTATTTCTGGTTGGATAGCATATTAGATTATATATTGCAAAGTTCACGGTATATTGTATCCACTTATACAATGTTATAGAAAGGGACTTATTCAAAGTTCCACGCATAATGTTCATGAAATCATAGGGTACATGGATAAAGATACTATTGTGTGACAAGTGCGTGGTAAAAATGGAATCTTATTGCTAAGGGGCTTCACACACATAGGGGAACCAGGGGATGACAAGAGGATAGTTTGAGGACATGAGAGAATGAAGGAAGCAAGGGAATGAGGATACAAAGAGCTTGAGAGGGTATACTAGAGGAAGAATACAAGTTTGGATAACTACATGGAGGAAGGAGGTACAAGAGGTGAAAGACTAGGGTTGAGAAAGGAGAGTCATGCAGTGAGCCAAAGGGGAGAGGACCTTGCACACTAATCCAAATCATGGAGATACCAAACATAAGAGGAGAGGAAAAGGAGTTCCAGTCCATTCCTATAATATAATAGTCATTAAGTCCTACTCAGACTGGATTCTTTGTCGAATCTTCAACCCAATGTGTGTCACTACAATTGGAAATAACAATTGAAGACTTATCAAAAGAATTGATAGTTAGCAAGGGAGGACATAGTAGTAGCAATTAGAGTAGTGCAAGTAGTACATAGAGTCAGAGTCAACTAACATCACTAGGAGGAGAGACTACACAAATAAATTTGGCAGGGTTAGACAACAACCTTAGACTATCTAAGTTATAGGGAGTGGGGTTAGAGGACCTAGAACAACATCTGTATATGTGCGAGACAATTTGGGACGCTAAGAACATCTAGGATGAGGCTGTGAAGATTTCACAATTGGAAACAACATTTAGAGGTCGTGCGCTAGTCCCGTACATGAAACTGTAGAGTACCACACCTACAGGACAGGCCAGGACATTTTCAGAGATAAGGAAAGAAAATTATGAGTTAGAGTACATTACAAAACTAAAGAAGGTTAAACATGTATAAACTGAATCAATCTGGGATTTTGATCAAAGATTCAAGGATTTGATGGGTAGAATGAATTTCCATATCCCTGATCAACATCATCGAGGATGGTTTATTGTAGGACTTATACCACATATCTGTAGGCCCTTGATTCAATATAAGGTTGCATCGCAGCCTGAGGTTATGGAAATTGGAATGAAATTGGAATCATCTCCCATAGGAGACAATGGAGGGATAGCACAGGTTCAGACGTAGTTGGATGCATTGAGAATTCAACTGTAAGAACTTACAAAAGGGAAGGAGAAACGAGAACAATTCTAGTGTACCAAATGTAGGATTGAAGGCCATCACAAGTATGAATGTCCAACATTCATGTAGTATTAGTCTACTAGAGCATCGAATTCATTAATGGGAGCGGGGTATTGTGAGAAATGTAAGAAATGAGGACACCATCTGACGGAGTGTCCATTACTGTAGAAGTATCAAAGTACACCAAGGAACTTGTTTTGCATTTTTTTCAAGTCAGTCGAACATGAAGAGAATGATTTCAATGCATTCGATTTGATGAGGGAGCATACTTCAGATATGTACAGGATTCAGGTGGAGAATGTTGCGACAGATAGAGGTGGTCAACAATATAATAATAAGAGAGGATTTAATCTAGGGAACAAAGGAAATTTTGGCAGAGGTCGAGGTAGAGGAGGAAGAGTATCGATCATATTTTCTAATTTTAATCAAGTGGGACATTTATCCCATGACTACCCAAATCCATGCACAACATGCACATACTGCAGAGAACTGGACCATTCAAGAGAGGATTTTCCTCAACTAGTTGCGAAATGGAAATAAAGAGGGAATAATAACCAGAATCCAAATCAGAATGTACATAAGTTATTAGACTAAAGATGCAATGAATGACCTAGTCGATCAATTGTTACACCTAGAGGAGCTAGAACATGAGCGGATGTGATGAATGGAGGGAAGCAAACTGAAGAATGGGTATGGAATTCCCCAAGGCCTATACCAATATTTGACCTTCAATGGGAAAAGGAGAAATATCATAGAGAAATAAAATAGGTTCTTGGAAAGGATTGGGAAGCATCAATATCATCCACGCCTCGGGTCAGAGATTGTGTTGTGCTAGAAAATCCAAATGGGAAGGTAAGTACTCTAGGAGAATTCCTGAGAAGTTGTGTACAACTAATGAAAGATGAAACTACGTTGAATTAAATATATGATATTATTGATCACTACACACAAGAAAGAGAAACTCCCATCACTCAAAGGGTGGTGAATCCAGTACTGTGCTCAAAGAGGACCAACAGAGAATTCAGCTTCAGTGCACAGATTGGAGAATATGATGTGGATAATGTTATCTTGGACTCAGGTTATGAAGTAAATGTGTTACCTAAGATGACCTGGGAGATGATGGGAAAACCCAAGTTGTTTTGGTCTCATGTTCATTTAAGGATCGAAAATGAACACAAGATAGTACCAATTGGTTGATTGACATGAGTACCTATGAACATAGATGGGGTGCACAACGCAACAAACTTTGAATTTATTGAGATAGTGGATGATACTCAACCATATCCAACATTTATGGGATTGGATTGGGCCTTTTATAATTAGTAAATCATTAATATAAAGAGGATGGAAATGATATTTGAAGTCAGAGAGTTGAAATTTATTGCACCATTGGACCTGATGGAAGGAAACATGTACATAGATCCAGCCAGAGGAAATAACATTGACAACTTGTATGAAATGATTGCGTGGATGGATGATTATGTTAACCATGATGAATATGGTGTGTTGAGCTAGAAAAGAATCAATTTGTGTGTATCAGACTCATCAAAATGATAGGAAGGTATAGAGCATTGGCAACAGAGGTTGCATGAAGTCTAAACTAGATTATGTGCATGCATGACTCGATCCTTGCGCTGGATCGGAACAGAGCTATGTGATCCACCGAGGTATGATGGATTGAATGATATAATATTGTTTGTAATAGAATTTGAGTTGCAGGTACTTGAGCATCAAAGGATTTTGGTAAGGATTTTGGGATGCACACAAAGAGGCAATGGAAGATTGGTCACAGTGTAGAAGGATAATGGAAGTGAGATTGGTAACGAATTGGAAAATATAACAAAGAAGTATACAAGGTAAAGTGACCAAGCAAGTCATGTGGAGTAGTGTAGAGACTTATGGAGTTTAGTACTAGATATAGAATGGACGCACAGAGTTATACATGTTAGCTCTTGGTAAATTTCCTAGAGGTTGACAACAGAAGAAATTTAGTAAGGTAACTTTATCCAACCTCTTTTGAAGCTGGGATCTAGCCCTTCCAACTTCAAAGAGGGATCTCTCTATATGATTTAGCTATGTTTCAAATTTTAAATATTAGGATAGGTAAATAAATAGGTCGGTTTTTGTCATCGTAGTGTTTGTCGAGTTGGTTGAGACAGTATACACATCTGTTGGGCTATGGGGTCCGTGTTTTAAATAAAATATGAAATCCAAACCAGAAACACAAAGGAAAACTTTCACAGGGCGAGATAATATAATCACTGGATTCTTTAGTAGCATAAATGATGAATAGCAGAAAAGATGAGAAAGATAATTTCAACAAAGAAGCAGTTAAGAATTTCTTTATTGAAAAAACCAGAAGATAAAACACTAAAATCTTTTGAGTCAGAAATAGGGTATACGAGATAAATCCTGCAACATTTGTTACTTCTAAAGATTAGAATTAGAAAACAATATGATAACAAAGAGAGAGTCACATTCAACTTAGAGAGAAAAACATCACCATTGAATACACGCAAGAATCCTGTAAAAATGCCTCTTTGTATTAATGGAAGTTCTCTTCAAAAATATTACAGTCTGATAGATTTAGGGTGTGAAGATCAATAGCCCTCAATACTTTGAAAGATGAAGTATTTATAGCTCAAATTACAAATGATCCTGTCATTAATGACCAGGACGTGCTAAATCTATTTTTAGCCTAAATAACTTAACAAATTGAATAAATCTACAAATTGCTTGATGATGTGGTGTAACTGCATGTTGATTTCTGGGTGGGTCGTTGATGAAGCCTCTACACGAACTCATCTGACTGGACAAATGACTGGATTGGGACAGCTCATCTGCTACTCAATCAGATCACAGAGTTCCTCCCATTGAAGATGACTGGGCACGTTGAATTTGAGTAGCCTTCGATACACTTCATCCATTTCTGTGTACTTGGCGAAGGTAGGCTTGGTGAGGAAGATATATCAAATCTCATGTTGGATACTGATGTCCCACTGAAGAGCATCTAGAAACACCTTGCCAGTGATGCTCCCTTGAATTCCTGCAAACTTTGAACTATCCTTAGCCACATCGGCCAATCTCTTCTTGTAGTCTGGGAGTGTCATCAATTTATCATTGATTACCTTCAGACCAAGAAGACCTTTCTTTTGTAGAGCCTCAATATTACTAAAGAATATTTGTACCCCTAGGTCCATGGCCTGAACCTTTTCTTCCAGATGAAGCATTAATCCTCTCTTGGTCAAAACTCTTTTGACCTCAAGGATGGTCTTTGTTCTGTCTTCAATTTTCATCTCTTCCATCTCTTCCCTGGTCTTAGAATTTAGGAACATGATGATCTTGTTCGCCTGTGTTGGCATCTCTCCCAATTCTAATATGATCTTATCGATGGCCTGTTTTCTTCTCTGCACCAATTCATTCTACTCAAACATTATATGTATCATGGGCCATATCTCATTCATGGACTTGGCAAAGTCTGTCCATACACTTTCTTTAACCTCGACCAAAGTTTTTCCTGCCACATTTTTCTTTCAGAGCTGCTATAAATCCTGTTTGAGCTGATCTGTCACCTACTTTTCCTTGGAGAGACTAGTATGAAAGGAAGATTTGAGTTCCTAAAGGTTCTCAATCTCCTTTTTGAGCTCGTTGATCTCTGTTTCCTGCAGGTTCATCTTTTCCATAGACTTAGCCAGGTCGATTGTTTTCTCCAGGGATGTCAATGGAGTCGCGGATGGGACTTCTGTCACTGATGTTGTGCTCACTCCTGAAATTGGAATAACACTCAATTGAATGACTTCCATTGGCTTCAGTTGTTCTTTCTATTTTAATAGCTTCTCCATCTCAGCTTCCATTTCCTTTAGTTGTGCATTCTGCTCCATGAGCAGTTTGATCATTTCATCTTTCTCTCCTTCTTTCTCTGCTATCTCCTTCGCCTGTGAATCCTCTGTGGGCGGGAGATTCAATTGTTTCCTCAAGGAAGCTATGTCATCATTCTTCTTCTTAATCATCTCCTCATCTGCTTTCACGTTCGAAGGATCGTAACTGATCTTGAGGACCAGTTCCTCCAAAGTATTGATTCTGTTGTCCTTGGCAAAGGACGATATATTCTCTAACTTCAATTGTGTTTGAACATTGTTCAGGGACACTTGTAGTTTGGACGCAGTAGTGGAAGAATGCACTAGCGTGTAAAAGACCATTTCCCCTATCTACTTGTGCAGATCCATCTGATCGGCCGGATGCACGTCCTTTTTCTGGAATTCGAAGGTGGCCCGTTTGTAGTCAGTGATCACCTTTGGATCAAGTACCTGTGCCTAGAGGAATGCCATATGAATTCTGCCCTTCTCAGTGTCAAATGATGATGACATCCTATGTTGTGCAGTCGATGTCTGCTTCCAAAACTAGGCGCAAGTACTGTTGGTCAGGTTCTGGTTCGTTTTCTTGATCAGCTCATACTTTTCGAAGATACTCAGCTTCGGTCCCACCTTGCCTGGCTGGGTGGTCAATGGAGAATATGTAGATTTTTTCGGCAATGCTGAGGTTATGACCTTTTGGAGGCTCGAACTAAAGGGTGGCCTATCAACTTTGGTCATTGTAGTAGATGGGGCTTCTTTTTCCCCGATTGGGCTAGGAACTGTGAAAGTCTTAGGCCTCTTGGTATGTAGCTAGAATTATTCTAACGATACCTCTGTGACAAGAGGAGATAAATCTTGCCTAGGCCTTTTCTCTTTTGAGACCTGTGGCGTGGTTGTTTGGGACACAGTGGCCGAGGGATCCTGCTATTCTAATTCGACCAATGTGTTAGGCTCCCATACTATCTGATTCACAAATTTCTCAATTTCAGGCCTAGATTCATGAACATATGGGATGTTCTTGTTTTTCACCCTCATCTCGAAGATGATCCCACATGGATCGTAATGCCATGGGAATCTCATGAAGAAATTCATTTCCCTCAGCATCCTGTCTACTTCTTCCCCAGCGCCATGATTGTTGCAGATGAAGGAGCCAATCTGCCCCTTGATTCTAAGTTGTTTCTTTTTCTTCAGTGACACAAAATGGATATCATCGGAATTTATTATCTGCCTTATATATTCCAAAGAAAAATTTTTGACAGGCAGATACTTGGGCAGCTTATACAGTGCCAAATCGCACCTGTATACTCTAATCTCGGTGTAATCTTGGTACAAATACCAATCCCCTATCTTTGTGTTATCCGAGAGATGTAGGATCCTCTAAACTTCATCATTTATCCGAGGCTCAGGCCTGCCGCCTAACATTCTTACCACAGGGTGGTAGAATTGATCAATGAACTCCTTGAAACTGAACTCTATGGAGTTGTGCTTGAACAAGGAGGTCCATGCTATCACTACCTAGGGTCTACCATCTCCATCCATATTCTGCATGGAAAAAATGAATTTGTTCACTTGGAAGAAGACGAACAAGTACGCCAGTATGGATGAGTATTGGAACATGCCTTCTGTGGAAAAATTCATGAACTATTCGTGAATATTGTTCACCGGGACTGTGCTAAATTCAAACTGGGTGGTGGGATTTTCATCAGTAGAGAAGATGGATAGAAAACCCAGAATGGGTTCATCTACCCACTGATCAGAATAGTATCCTAACAAAGCACAAAGGGAAGAGATGATCTAGTTTCCTTTAGTTGAGAACATGGAAGAAGGATAAGGAGGATTTGTGGAGGGAAATTGAGCGGATGGGGGGAGGAAAAGATCGAATATTTGAGCCCTTTGAGGGAAAGTCATTTTCTGGTATAATTCTGTAAGAATTTCCAGGTTGAAGGGTGATGCAGAGTCAACTCGGGGGATTTGCATGATCTGGTCGATAGATTCAGGCGTGATGAGGAAAAGGATCTCTCCGGATGAGGAGATGATGGATCTTTGCTTGGGAATGTAGTGGGCTTGGCACTTGAGAGCGAACTCTGGAAAAGGGTGGATCTAGGGGAAGAGGTAAAGGGGTAAGTTGGACTCCCAGAGTCTGATTTCATCACTCTGGTCCAGGAAGACTTCCTTGATCCACGTCTGAAGGTCTGTGAAATCAAAATTGCACTTTGTATCTGCGATTAATCGGTCTTTGTCGACCAGTGGGATCCTGTCAAGGTTGACAGAAGGCGGGAGAAATGGATTCTCCTCTCCTTCTTGTTTTGACTTTGGCGCCATTACTGCAACAATACCTGCAAGAAAACACAACGTTAGCGAGGTGGTTGTTGGTGGGGGAAACTGATTGTAACGGAGGAGAAAATGGGGTAAATCTCTCTGGTGCGATGAGTGGGTAAATGGTGAAAATAGGAAGAAAAAGGGTAGTTTTGAGTAAATGGGTGTCCATTGGGCACGAGAGACAGGTCAGTTGGTTAACGGATAGGTCATCTAGTAGTAAATGGCCAACGGATCGCTTAGAGTGTGAGATGGCAGGTGAAGGTGACTGAGGGATATGGATGAGTGACGTGGCAGCTACCGATTGGGGTAAAGGTCATAGTGAGGGGGCTTGCCATGAGCGAATGGGGGGGAAGAACTGATAGCAGTTATGGGACGTGACTATTTCGGGAAAGGTGGATGGTGACATCCAGAGGTGACGATGGTATGTCAGATAGTAGGAGATTATGGGACTCGGGGCCATTAGATCGTTTCCACGTATAAAGAGGGGCCCATCAGAGGAAATATACCATTCTGGACCCCCCCCCCCCTCAGTTAAAATTAGAACAGTCGGGGGGGTCTGAAAAACATCTTGGGTCGTTGATCTGCATGCCTGCTTCTGAGCCGCAGATCTATGTGCACTGTTTATCACACATTCCAGACCCCCCCCCTCCATTAAAGGCAGAATGGACGGGGGGGTCCAGAATTCAACATTGATCATAGATTTGCGTGCTTGATCCGGGGTTGTCCAGATGTGCGCAGGTCTTATCAACAATTTCGGACCCCCCCACCCCTCCGTTAAAGATAGAACGGTCGGGGGGGTCTGGAAAGACCTGTCCACCGTAGATCTGAGCACGATCATCTGGACCATTGATACATGAATGGAGCATAAGTGAGGGTGCGGAAAATACATGCGCCTAGAAACTTAGGGTAAGTGTTTTTCATTGATTTTATCCAAGGCTTTTCATGTCTACACCACCAAGGGGTTAGTCAAACAACATTTTAGGTATCCAAATCATGGTGCAACATTGATCATCAAACTGGTTCTTATTGAAATAAAGAAATAAAGCAACTAGCCTATATTCTAACCTAGCTTCCTATGATAATTAACCTAGATTAGACTATTGGGTTAAGAATTTACTCTACCCTGGGGCTATCTGACCAAGATTAGACAGTCTGGCCAGATTTATTCACTAATATACCCTAGGCACTTTGGCTAAGATTAAATTGTTTAGCCAAACTCATTCACTAACCCTATCAACATCAATTTAAAAGAACTTGGCCATGCTTGTATGGACCAAATTACTATTATTGAATGGGGCTTTTATTGAAATTTTTTTATGCCCTCTTTTCTTTTTCTTTTCTTTCTTTTCTTTTTTCTTTTTCTTTTCTTTTTCTTTTCTTTTCTTTTTCTTTTCTTTTCCTTTTTTCTTTTCTTTTTCAAATTATTTGCAGAATGAAAAATCATTTGTCAACAAAAAACACTAGAGACAGATAATATCCCAGTCACCAATTGATCCTATAACTTATAGGGTGATAACAATACATACACTAGACATAATTCTAAAGAACTAGTTTTTGGAATTGGAAATGCACAGAGAGACAACCAACTGGGACGAGCTAGTCCAAATATTCAAGGTAACATTTACATTTGAACATGAATCCTGATTAATGGATGCAGTGCTACAGGATATTTGAACCAAATTTTTTTCAATAGAAGGATCGATGGAGGTGGTACCAATCTACAATGCACATAAAGCTTCGATGACTGTCCATGAGTTATTGGAGTTCTACAATGTTGCTGAGGAATAACAAGATGAAGAAGATCCCAGGAATGTGAAAGTACCTGAAAAATAAGGATAACGATAGAATGGCCATAACTTGAGTCATCCGCATACACACATCCCATAAAGATGTGTAATCTAAATGTTGGGATGACATGGAATCCTAAGTTTGTGAATATAGGGGATTACTAGAGTGATGAGGTAGTAGAGAAGATTGCAGACTGTTGGCACAGGGGTAGACCTAAGGTTTGGCTCCAAGAGCACACCAACAAGCCCTATCTACTGGCCCTTTCGGCAACACCTGCGAAGAAGATGTAGTCTCACCTGAAGCAACTATGAGGGGGTTGCAGGACATAGATGTCTACAACCAAGGGGGATATCAAGTGGATCTACTATAGAATAACACAACATACATATATCACTTATCCAGCCAGATCTACTTCGCACAACTATAGATCTGATCTACCACAACAATGCAAAGAACAGTATAACCATGACAAAGATCAAAGCAGGGGCAGACCCAGGGTTCGGCTCCAAGAGTGCACCAACAAGCCCTAGCTACTGGCCCTTTTGGCAGCACTTGCGAAGAAGATGCAGTCTCACCCAAAGAATCTATGAGGGGGTTGCAGGACAGATATGTCTACAACCAAGGGGGATATCAAGTGGATCTACTATAGAATAACACAACATACATATATCACTTATCCATCCAGATCTACTTCGCACAACTATAGATCCGATTTACCATAGAAATGAAAATAACACTATAACCATGACAAATATCAAAGCATCAATCACACATTCGACACAAGATGTACATGGTTCACCCTCTCTCTAGGACTACGTCCACAAAACTGTGCTATAATATATTGAGGCAAAGCATACAATTCTTGTCTATTCTCTAAGCTAGCAGATCTTGTTCCTTCTCCTCTCTTTCTCTTCCCTCCCTATGCACCTAGTAGCAGAGTTGGTCTTCACACCCAGTTGAAGATCTTACAATACCAGAAGGCTCTCACACTTAGCACTTCTCTCTCTCAATACAATAATCTCTCACATCAACAATGATAACCTATATTGATACCAACCTGACCCAGGTCCTCTTGACCTTTATTTATACATTACAATACTTCACCAAAATCCTTAGGCCAAAACCTAGGTGTCCAAAACCCTATATACCAAAACCCTAGGTGTCTAAAACCCTAGGTCAACTTGACCCATATTTCCAGGGCTTACCCAGCCTGTCTTTCCTTCCTTCTCATGCAGTGCTTCAAAGCATCCAATGGTGGATTTTTCCACTTGTTGACTTTTCCACGATCCTTCTTCCTTGCTGGTCTGTCATCCTTGATCTCCTCGTCCAACTAATTTATTTTCCCTGCTTCGCTCCGTATTTTCTTCTCTTTTTCTCACTTCGACATAGTCACAGTCACTATGTCTTCCACGAAGTTTACATTTTACCTCTTATTCCTTGATATTTTATTCCTTCCCTAACCAAGGGCCAACAGGACCCCAACACTCACCCATGACTCATCCCGAGGCACTTCGGATATGATCCTTCTTTTTCACTTCGACTTTGGGTTGCGCAGTGCAACCTTTTCTTTCTGCTCTATGCCTCCTCTCCATCCTTGTGTAGACTATCTTTTTTGTGTCTGGTACCCAGTTTCAACTGCACTTGGTACCTAGACCCTTTTCTTTATGATTCTTACCGAGAGTTGCGAGGCAACTGGTTGTCATAGTATAACTTCATCTAACTCCCATTCACTAATCCTTCCTTCCATTCTCCATTCAATGTCTTCAATTGCGCAGCTCCTCCCTCTGTAACATAAGTGATCTCATATGGCCCTAGCCAATTCATTCTAAACTTTCCAGGATGTTTTAGGAACTTACTGTCATACACTAGTAACATATCACCTTATTTAAATGCCTTCTTCTTGATGTGTATGTCACGATAGGCCTTTTCTCTTTCCTTATGAACCTGCTGGTGGAAACCTGCAATAAATCTATCTTCTTTGAGTTCAAATAACTATGTGAGCCCCTCATGAACAATGCTAGTATCATCCATGCCTGTAAAGGCAACGATTCTTAAGCTTGGCACCAAGTATTACATCGAGACAACAACTTCAAGACCATAGACCAATTTAAAAGGGGTCTGCATGGTCAACTTTTTGCAAGTGGTTCTATAGGCCCATAACACTACTGGTACTCTTAAATCCCAATCGTCTCTGTTCACACAACAAATCTTCATCAGTGTTGTCTCCAAGATTTTGTTGAATGCTTCAACTATCCCATTTGCTTGTGGATGGTAAGGTGTGCTCTTCTGATGATGTACTACAAATTCCTCTATCATATCTTCAACTATCTTATTTATGAAATGTGTTCCTTGATCACTCATAAGGATCTTTGGGCATCCAAACCTGGTTATGATGTCATCAAATATGACGCATGCAACTGTAGTTGCACTACAGTCCTTGAATTCTCTTGCTTCAACCCATCTAGTTAAGTATTATGTCATAGTAATGATGTACCTTGCTCTTGTGCACTTTCCTGGTGGGTTTATAGGTCCCACGAAGTCAATGGACCATTTATCAAATGCTTGTAGGGTCAGCTGGGGTGCTAATGGAATTCTGTCTCTTCTGGATGGTTTCCCAACTCTTTGGCATACATCACAGGATCTGGAATAATATTTATCATCTTTGTGTAAGGTAGGCCACCAAAGGCCATCTCTAAGAACCTTCTACGTAGTTGTTTTCCCTGCGTAATGTCCTCCTACGATGCCTTCATGAGCTTCTATGAGGATCAGTGGTCGTTCTGCCTCCATAACGCATCTTCACTATATATCATCCGATCCCATCTTGTATAGATGTCCAGTTATAAGTGAGAAGTCTACAACGCGCACCACTAGTTTTTTCTTATGGGGAATTGTATACTCACTCAGTGCCATTCTTGTTGATAGGAACTGGACTATGTCTGGGAAGTGGTCATCAATCATTCTAATGGCTAGCAGTTGTGCATCTGGTAGTGTGTCCTCCAAAATGGTTGGATCTTCTCCATGTTCCAACCTCGACAAGTGGTCAAGACCCTTATTCATTCTTCCTGGCTTTACTATGATCTCAAAATCATATTCTTGAAATAGTAGAAGCCATCTGCACATTCTTCCCCCCAACACTGGCTTGTTGACTAGGTACTTCAACATAGAGTGATCAGTAAACATTTTAAAGTGTCCTCCCAAAAAATAGTGGAGAAATTTTTGTAGTGCATACACCATGGCTAATCCCTTTCTTTCAGTAGTAGTATAATTAATCTCAACTGTGGATAGCTTCCTGCTAGCAAAGGCTAACGGGTGGTCAATGTCTCCTTCTCCTGGTTGTGCCAACACAACTCCTAAATCAATGGAATATGCATCGACATGCACATGAAACTCCTTGCTCCAATATGGGAGAACCAGGATGGACGCTGTAACCATTTTCTGTTTCAGTGTGTCGAAGCTCTGCTGGCATTCTTCTGTCCAGCTAAATTGAGAATCCTTTTTCAACATATTCTCCATGGGTGTTGTAATCTGAGCATATCCCTTAATGAACTTCTGGTAGTAGCTTGTGTGTCCCAACGTAGTGTGTAGTTGTTTAACTATTGTAGGAGGGGATAGATAAACTATAATAATGATCTTGGATGGATCTACCAGTAGTCCTTGCTTACATACAATATGTCCTAACAGAACTCTAAATGGTGAAAATAAAATGCACTTCTTTAGATTCAAAGCAATTTGACACTGCCTGCATTTTTCCAACATTAGTCTTAGACATTCAATATGATTTTTCAACAAACTAAACACAGTCCAATCATCAAAGTATGCTTCTAAAAATGTATGAAGAAATTCCTTGAATCATTCGAGCACCACCCTGGAAAACATGGCCGGGGCATTCTTCAATCTGAATGGAATCACTATATATTGGTAGGATCCCCATTATGTTGAAAATGTGTTCTTATGGCGGTCTTCCTTGGCAATCCAGATCTGATGGTATATTGAAAATCCCTCTGTAAAAGAATATACCTCCTGGCCTCCCACGTTATCTAAAACTTTGTCTGTGAATGGTGTAAGAAAAGGGTCATGTAGACAAGCATCGTTTAGCTTCCTGATATCTACACAGATCTCAATCTCACCCATCTTCTTGTCTTATACCACCATAGGGATTATCCACTCTGATTCTTCCGCAGGTTCTATAATCCCTACTTCCAGCATTCTGTCAAGCTCGATCTTCACTTTTTCCTTATATTATGGGTTCAATCTGTATGGTTGTTTCTTAACTGGCTCCACATATGGTTTCAAAGGTATTCTCATCTCTCCCATAGGTCCTTTAATACCCTTCATATCAGTGAAATTGGTCAGAAACAAGTCTTGATACTCATGCAACAACTTTGTAATCTTGTCAATGGTAGCAGCATCTCAATAATCTCTGACATTGGAAAGATTTGGTGTCTCCTATGTGCCAATATTAACTTTTTTAATCTTGATTGGTTGTTTAATAAATGGTATCTCAACTCCTGGTCCTTACACATCTCTTTGGCCTTCTGTCTTTGCGATGTTAACCTTCCTCGGATCATCATCTTCATTAGCGTTGATGTTGTAACAGCTCTGCAATTTCTAGAGGGGTGTAGTCCATTTGTCCTCTTCTTGTTCCAAAGGAAGGCTAGATGCCTTTTCAATTTATTTTTGTCTCACAATCTGTAATTCTTGGTATACAGAAGGATATTCAATTTAAAATAAAAAGGTGGTTGCAAAATTCTGAGTCATACCTTCCCATTCAGTAGTGATGAGGTGCAGCTCCGCTTGAAGGTACCAGTTGATAGGTGTAGTGTCCAACATGTTAATGAATTTGTGCACCCACTATTCTCGAGGGACATTACTCCAGGCTTCTTCACAGCTTCACACATGATCCTTTGGGAAGCTTCGACCTATGTACCTTACTTCACAGCTCTCTTCTTCTGCCAAGAACTGTGCTGTCATCAAAGTACAACATTGTATCTAGTCTATGATATTACTTTTATGTGTCCCCCACCATCTTGCTAGTGTGGCCTTCAAGGCCTCATCCATTGCCAACAACCTTTGTTGTGTTGGTACACTCTCTTCAAAGTCTGATAGGAAGGCTTCTAAAGGGTTCAAACCATCAAATGCGGGTAAGTTGCTTACTATTATGTCGATCCAACGAACTTCTCTGGTTAATATAGCACATCTTCTGGTAGATACTTCATACATATGGTTCTTCCAGTTCTCCAACGCTTCTTCTGAATCTGATGAATAGGCATTGTCACTTCACCAGCTTAAGTTCCCATCGGTTGTAGGATTAATGTAATCTTGTTGTTTGGTTGTTAGCTTGTATATGTTTTCTAGTGCCTATGCATAGTCTTCTTCTCTAATGGGCTATGTGTATCGCTGACCTTCATTCGAGTCTAAAGGTCCAATGACCCTAAGGCCATCTCCTTCAAAATTCATACGTCTTTTCTTTAAGTCAACAAAAATAGAGTTATTCAAGACCCAATCAATTCCTAACAACACAGGGTAAGGGAAACTGTCATATACTATTTCAATTACCTCAAAATCTGTAAATGTTCTTACTCCATCAATTTCCACAGGGACATGCTCCAATCGTCCAAATGGATTGACATCTTGTTGGTTAGCCATCCTAAGCCTAATAGGGGAGTATATCAGCTTGGTTTTTCCCATCAGTGCCCATGTTTTCTTCTTCATGACATTGACCTCCGACCCTAAGTCAAGGACCACATAGTCTATCTCATACTCTCTTATTTGAGCATTCAAATGTAATTCCTTATTTTTCCTTCTCTTCTTACCAATTTGGTGTACTGCCCTATTCAGTAAGGCATCTATCTTTCCTAACTCATGTTGTCTAATTAGATTCTGTAGTTCTTTTACAACATTCTCATCTTGAATCAATTTAATACAAGTGTATAGAAATTCCATGAGCTTGCTTACCTCTTTCCCTTCCTTTGGTGAAGAAGATTGATCAAATGCTAGCAGCATTCCATACTCTGTTACTTATGGTCATGTCTTTGATGAAGAACCTTGATATTCTTTTAAATCTTTCCTTGCCTCCTCAAATATCTGTCTTTCTTTCTTCGCATCAAATGTTTGGGCCTTCTCTATGGCTTTCCTGACACCTGAGTCTTTTGTAATCTTTCCTTGGGTCAGTCTGTCTTCTTCTATAGCAGCACCTCATCGGGTAATAACAAAAAATCTAGGGTCTTCTCCACGAGGTTCAACATAGATCAATTTCACTTGTGGGTTCTGTTGGGGTCCTCATCTTTCTTGAATCTTAGCTAGCAGTACAAGACAATCTTCTATAACATGGTCAAATGACCTATAGTAGCTGCAAGTGGTACAAGGGTTCTGAAAATCCCATGCGAGGTGTCCTGGTTGTGTGCAATTATAATAGATGATCTGTCCTTGGCCTCGGCTCATCCCTCCTCCTCATCCTCTTCCTTTGAATCCATCACGAGGATTGAAGTTTCCTCTTCCTGGAGAGTTGTATTTCATAGTGTTTCCTTCTTGTTGTACTTCACCTTGAATCTTATATATGTCCCTTGATCTTTCATGCATGAGATCATAATCTCTACAATACCTATCATCATGTCCTAATGACTTAAAAAATGTATAATACAAATTTGTAGGTTCCTGGACATACTTCTTCATGTAATAGCACTCACCAGTACGATGTTTGTTTCTGCATACCTCGCACCAGGGTAAGGTGACTTGCTTCAAGGGGATCAGAGCTTCAGAAGACAAATATTCATTGAATAAAGGGCAGTGTTCCTTTTCATGACCTTATGATCTGCATGTGACGCACTAGATATATTCTCTTTTATCTTTTCCCTTGTCTTTCTTCATATCTTCGACCTGTAGAGATAAACTAGTTAGCTGACTCAAGATCTGACTCATACCTGAACTGGATTATCCCATGGGGGTTGATTATAGCTTCATGGCAATCTCCAACACCTCATCCTATGAAGCAATCTTCTATTGCATCAGGGGAAATCTAATGTGTGGTAGAAGGGCAACAATGAACCATTCCTTGTTCTGATCGTCTAGGATATGAAAAGTTAATAGGCCTGTTAAGGTCTTGAATCTCTGATCAAACTCCCAAACAGGTTAAACTACCTTCTTCTTGATCTCTTTCAGATCTATGATACATTGGGATTCTGACTTAGGTTTCTTGAATTCTGCAATCAATGTGTTCTTGATCTCATTCAATGGCTTAGGCTATGCAAGTCCTTGGACAAGTTTCATGTACCAACTCAGTCCGCAATCTCTGAGAGTTGTACTAAACTGGGTTATTTTAACAACTTCATCTGTGACATTCTTAATGTTCCATATGGCTTCACATAGAAACTAGTGTTGATCGAGATCTTCAGATCCATCTCCCCTAAATATAGGGAGTCTCATCTCATCTTCCATAGATATTCCTAGGGTTCCTGATTGAATATGTGGTGGACTACTATTGACAGTGCTTTGGATGCTCTGGTGACTAGGATTACTCTGGTTTCTTAAGACTAAATCAATGGGAAGGATAATAGTACTTACTTCGACGGTCTACATGGTTTTTGAGTTTTCAGGTTCTCCTTGGCGAATTTCTTGAGCTCATCCTTCCTCTGTCCCGGCGGGTTCTGAATGTTCTTCATCCGTTAGATATGCTTCTTCTTCACTGTAGAAACCCTCCTCCATATAATTATTCTTAAACGGGTTTGCAAGGTGGACCTCTCAGACCACTCTCCCATTGTGCACATGTATAGCTTTTGTGTCGTTGTCGCTGTCTGAATTCTTGAACATTCGCTTTTCTATATCTGACCAATCTATTGTATCTTCAAGATGTTCTTTTCATGTAATAGCATCTTGATTCTAAACTTTAGAAAATGTAAAAATATCCCTCTGGGTCCCTTGAAGAAATATCTTTTAGCTTGGTTGTATGACTCTACTTTGTCAACAATAAACTCTATGATGTACCCTCCAATGGTACTATCGAACTAGTGATCTACTTCTCGTGATACAGTGTTATCAACTTTCTTAACCTTCTTGATCAACTCTGACATCCAAACCATAGGATGTCTAGATATCTCGAACTGGGTATAGGCTAATCTAGCTAGCCACTCATATAGCTCCTAATGGATCCCTCCAAAGAATATCTCATGTGTATCAGTGAAGATATATCTTTCTAGCCAATCCTCAATGCTAAGATTAGGGTTCATATTCTAGGCTTCAGCGAAGTCCTTCTCTTAATCCTCTATCCATTTTTGAATATCTATCTTCGATGGAAGCCACCTTGACATTCCCTCATGAAGATTCCTATCCCAACAACAGAACCATTTGTTGGCACAGGGGAAAACCTAGGGTTCGACTCCAAGAGCGCACCAACAATCCCTAGCTATTGGCCCTTTCGACAGCACCTACAAAGAAGATGCAGTCTCACCCAAAGCAACTATGAGGGGGTTGTAGGATAGAGATGTCTACAACCAAGGGGGATATCAAGTGGGTCTACTATTGAATAACACAATGTACATCTATCACTTATCCAACCATATGTACTTTGCACAACTATATATATGATCTACCACAGCAATGCAAAGAACAGTATAACCATGAAAAATATCAAAGAATCAATCACACATTCGACACAAGATGTATGATGTTCATCCTCTCTCTAGGGCTATGTCCACAAAACTGTGTTATAATATATTGAGGCAAAGCATAAAGTTCTTGTCTGTGCTCTAAGCTAGCAGATCTTCTTCCTTCTCCTCTCTTTCTCTTCCCTCCTTGCGCACCCAACTATAGAGTTGGTATTCACACCTAGATGAAGATCTTACAATACCAGAAGGCTCTCACACTTAGCACTTCTCTCTCATAGTCCAATAATCTCTCACATCAACAATGATAACCTATCTTGATACCAACCCAACCCAGGTCCTCTTGACCTCTATTTATACATTACAATAGTTCACCCACAACCTTAGGCTAAAACCTAGGTGTCCAAAACCCTAGGTGTCTAAAAACCTAGGTCAAATTGACCCATATTTCCAAGGCTTCGCCAACCTATCTTTCCTTCCTTCTCGTGCAGTGCTCCAAAGCATCCAATGGTGGATTTTTTCGCTTGTTGAATTGTCCGCGATCCTTCTTCCTTGCTGATATTTCATCCTTGATCTCCTCTTCCAATGACTTGATTTTCCCCGCTTTGCTCCATCTTTTCTACTCTTTTTCTCTCTTTGACCCAGTGACAGCCACTGTGCCTTCCACAAAGTTTGCATTTTACCTCTTCTTCCTTTATCTTTGCTTCCTTCCCTAGCCAAGGGCCAACATAGACTTACTACGTGAATATCAAGACCTATTCCAAAATACATTTTCATAGATGAGGGGGATAGATGGGTACTTAGGTGAGATGAAGATTCTGTTGAAACGAGGTGCTAATCCTATGTGACAGAGACCTTACAATTTAAATATGAAGTACAAAGAGAAGGTGAAAAATGAAATAGATAGGATGGTGGACATAGTGATCATTAAACCTATGGAGGAGTTAGAGTGGATCATTCCAATGGTAGTGCAAAAAATGAAGACAAGATGAATTAGTATTTGCGTGGATCTAAGAAAGTTGAATGATGCATGTTTACATAACCCATTTCCAACACCATTCACATATGAGTTATTGGACAACGTAGGAGACCAAGAGACTTACTTGTTCACAGATGGATTCTTGGGGTATCATTAGATAAAAATTGCAGAGGAGAAATGGTACAAGACTACTTTTGTGATAGAGTGGGGAAGTTATCAATATATAGTAATTCCCTTTGGGATGAAGAATTGCCCTGTAGTATTTTTGAGAGTCGTGGTTGCAACATTCAAGGAATTTATTCATAATTTCGTTGAAGTGTACTTAGATTATTGGACTGTGATTAGTTTACTGAAATACCACATAGAAGTACTCAAACTAATGTTGGATATGTGTATACAATATCATATTTTGTTGAACTTGAATAAGTTTATTTTTTGTTCACCATTTGGAATTTTTTTGGGCCATGTAGTCTGCAAGCAGGGATTACTAGTAGATCCAGCCAAGATTGCATTAATTATGAAGTTAAAACCACCTACACTAGTCAAACAACTAAGGGAAAATCTGGGTCACACGTGATATTATAGGAATTTCATCAAAGGCTATGTGCATATCACAACACCTATGGAAAATCTATTGAAGAAGGAGGCAATGTTCCATTGGAAGTGGACTATCAGAAGGGTTTGGATACATTAAGGAAAAAACTAGTGATAGTGTTGATTTTGATCTTTCCAGATTGGGACAAGGAGTTCCATGTTCATCTAGATGTGTCTTTCATAGATTTGGACACAATACTATCTCAACCATGGGAGGGAGACATAGATCACCCAATTGTGTTTGCAAGTAGGAAGTTGTCCATAGAAGAGAAGAATTACAACACTACAAAATGAGAAGGATCAAAAATGGTATATGCGCTACAAAAATTGAGACATTATTTATTGGGATCTCACTTTAAGATGTATGCATACCATTCTGCACTAAATTACTTAGTGAACAAGCTAGTGTTGGGGGTGGGAGAATATGCAGATGGATATTGTTGTTTTAGGAATATGACTTTGAGGTTGTGGTGAAACTAGGGAAGTTGAATGAAGGACCAGATCATCTATCGCACATACTATCAGGAGAAGAGGTAGGAAATTTATATGATATTTTCCCAGACGCAGATGACTACTTCTCGAACTTCATACCATTTCTAAGTACTAGAATGTCCCCATTAGAGATGACAGTCACGTAGAAGAAAAAAATGGTAGTAAAAGTAGCATCTTATCAGATGATTGCAGTGAATTTATATAAGTTGGGTGCAGACGGAATATTGAGACAATGTGTGTTGGAACATGAAAGACCTATGATACTCATAGAAGTGCATGAAGATATTGTAGGAGAAAATTATGTAGGGAAAGTGCCTGTGCAAAATATTTTGTGTGTATGGCTCTTGTGGCCCACACTTCATAAAGATGCTAAGGAATATTTTTATTCATGCGATATATGTCGAAGAGTGGGAAAGCCATCAAGGATGGATGAAATGCCTTTAAATCCACAAGATACCTTGCAATCATTTGATAAATGGGCCATATAATTTGTGGGGCCAATCAACCCACAATCAAGAAGATCAAGAGCAAGGTACATAATCACTGTGATGGATTATTTGAGAAGATGGGAAGAAGAAACAATAGTAAAAAACTTCATCGCAGAGACTATTGTGATATTTTTGTTTGAGAATGTAGTCACATGATTTGTATGTCCATGCATATTACTTAGTGATCAAGGAACACACTTTCATAATACAAAAATTGTAGCATTGACCGAGGAGTTTTAAATTCATCATCAGAAGACTACACTATATCATCCTCAGACCAATGGGACAGTGGAATATTTCAATAAAATCCTGGAGAATGATTTGACAAAGATCTGCAATGTAGGGAGAGATGATTGGGACTTAAGAGTTCATGGAGGTTTATGGGTGTATAGGACTACAAGTAAAAAGTCGTCAGGACAAACACCTTTCAGGTTGGTCTATGGGAAGGAAGCAATGATTTTAATGGAGTTTATTATAGCTAGCCTATGTATTGCAGTGATCACTGATATTTTGGGCTCATGCACAGTAGAGGATATATTTTCATAGTTGGTACAACTTGAGGAAGATCGATTTGTCACAGGTTTCCATCAGCAAGTGAAAAAGGCACAAGAGAAGGCCTGGCATGATAGAAACATTAAACAAAATAATTTCCAAGTGGGAGACTTAGTATTACTCTATGATAGTAAGTTTATGCAACATACAGGGAAGTTTTGAATGCAATGGCTAGGACCCTATGTGATTTTTCATGTGATGGAGATAGGTGTTGCGCACTTGGAAACCTTGAATGGATAATTCCTTGGAGGAATGGTGAATGGAAGTTGTCTAAAAATCTATAGAGACAACTATCAATCTATGTAGTAATATGGGTTGTTCCAGAACACATGTATCATAGTAAATGTACTATAGTAGGAAGGTAAAACACATAAAAACATATAAAAAGTAGCAAATGGAAGAAAAAAATAATAAGTAGATACAAAAAAATAAAATTATTACAGAGTACAAGGAAATAATAACTTGCGTAGAAGGAATGATTATCGCACTACTTGGATGGTTCTGAGAAAAATAAAATAAGAATACACAGAAGTGAAATACCATGAAGAAGTAAACATAGAAGCAAGAACAATTGCGCAGTGGGGTGATGACAAGAACATTAAAAGGAATTAAAGCAAGGAAACAATGACTACAAAGTGGTAATGTGATGTCATAAAGACACTATATAATATTAAATGGTAAAATCCATCGAAAATCACGATAGATTGGTAGTACAAAGTAAAAATCACATGACGAATTTAGTAATAAAATTGCATCTATTTAAACATTCATCAACCACGTTGGAAGATTGGACAAGTGATTTACAGTGTGAAGAGACCTGAGCAGCTACAAAGAAGGCACAAAAGTAGTTGAGGGTCACCAAGTAGGAATCATTGTTACTCAGAGTTTCATGTAAGTGAAAGAAAACCAAAGCAAACCAGAGTGAATTAGAGCTGAACTACCGCCACACCAGCACACACACACAGAGCACATAAATCCACCTATCGCATGAAGCAATGGCATCATCGAAGGTTGGAGCACCATAAAAAGAGGCATTGAAGAAGTAGAAATGACCATCAGTTTCATCATAGATAGAGGAAACAAATGGAGCTTCAACTTCACAAACAAGCTTCCACAGGGATTATATCCCACCAAGGAAAGGTAATGTACCAAAATTCAAAGTACTAACAGATGGGAAATATGCACTAGAAACATCACCAATCCCACCTGTTGTAAATGTGGTTGGAGACATGCTCGACAAGGTTGTCTCTCTCAATTTTGTGGATCACGATATCACAAACGAGAAAAAGTTTCCCAAGCTGGCCAGGAAAAAATTCTTGTGGGATACGATTATATCGGGAACATGAGCGATATTGCTGGAAGTGAAGACATGGGAAACCAGACTTGAGAAGTTGGGAATACTGAACCTACTAGAGGTTCCACACTTTAAACCTAGCCTGAAAATAAATGCTTTAATTAAGTTACTGTTGAGAGGCGTCCATGGGGATACATTGTGGCTTGACCCACCAATGTCAATTGATACAACATTGATTGTGCAAATCATAGGGCTACCAAAAGAAGGAGAGGATCTAACAATCTTGTTCAACAAATAAGGAGAGAGAGCCCTATTATAATCCATGAAGGAGAAGTTTCACACATTTAGGGGGGAAAGAGGATTGTATGCCACGAACATCAATGATGCATGTGTTCGGTTTGTGATGTAGGTACTGGCCTACAAATTGTTGTGCAAGTGTCGTAAGGATGAAGTATTGGACGGAGTGATCACAACCGCAGAAAAATGCTCAAAATGGGTCCAAATGAATCGGGCCACCTTCTTGGTCAATCAATTTTTGATATACTGTATCAAGGCCCAGAAGTAGGGTACACAATTTCATTATGATTGGCTTCTAATTTTGATTGCACCGGTAGGATGGAAGGAACTAGGCAATTACCAACACATGGGAAAAACTGGTAGAGGTAGTATGGCCACACAGTATTCCAACTTATGGAATACACCAAACAAAAGGAGGCAACAAGATATTAATGTTACATTTTTTGTATACTTTGATATGATCAAGTATATAATTGAACATACATCGTACATCACAACTAAGATAGTAGAAACCTACAAGGATATTGCACAGTTCAAAGTAGGACTAGGGATGCACCACATGTATGTGAAATCAGAGAAGGACCCTGCACACCAGTGGCTACCAACCAACTACATGTTGACAACATACGATGTAGACCTAATCGATAATGATTGGAAAGATGGGTACAAAACCCCAACAAAACAAATGGGCCACCTGGAAGAGGGAGATGAACATGATAGAGGGGAAGAAGAAATGGATGAAGGATAAGGAAATGGGAAACATAATGCTGCAGGGAATATGCTAGGACTGTCAGCAAGAGAAGCATAGCCCAGAGTCCCCACAGAAGGGGTAAAAAAAAAAGATAAGGAGAAGGAGCCGACAATACATGCGTGCAAGAAGACAAAAGTGCACAAGACACCTCCAGTCTATAATTTGACCAATCATGACATGGATCGAATTGAATACCAAGTACATGATTTTGCAGATGAATTCATTTAGAAAGTGACAAGGAAACAAGTAGAGAAGGACTAGAAGGTGCAAGATTAATTGGTGACAAAATCTTTTGGAAGCAGCTAGAATAACATCAAAGCATAGAGTGGGTGGACAACTGAACACAAGCCTGGGAGAGGAAGAACATATTCTTCATCCAGTCTTGACTAAGCTATTAGAGGTATGCATGATGTTACAAATTGAGATAAACACAATTTAGTTACTAATGCCTGAACTACAAGAATAGATGAAGACAATGAGCCACTTGAATATATTAGTATCACATATTCCCATACACATCTTACAAATATTGAAAATAGGAATTTTGTATGAGAATAGGATCCAAGGAGATGAAGAACACTAGGAACTGACTAAGGTAATAAATGAAATGGCTCAGTTGTAGAAACAATATGACACTACACTCCAACAAAAGAGATAAGTTGAAGGAAAAGTAGAAGCAACAATGAAAGAAAATAATGAGGCCAAGGAAAGGGTAAGGAAATATCTACAAGAAAAGGATGAAGCCAAGAGTATGGCACAAAAGACCCAAGCAACCATCTATAAGTTATACAAGGAAATTCCATAAGTCTTGATAGTACTAGAAGATACTATGGAAGATTAGGTATTCAAAAATTGGCAAAGTCATCAAAGACTTATGATCAAAGATTGAGGACCTACAGTTTCAAAGTACATTAGGAACACCACTGGAGGAACGAGCAGGAAGAGAAATAATGGTGATGAAAACCATAGAAAACATTAATAAATTGGATAAAGAATGTGTGAAACTCTACGAGGAAAGCATGTAAATATGGAAAAATATGATAGAAGATCTAAAGATGAAGGTCGTAGAGGAAAAATTAAGAGTAGAACAGGAAAACGCCCAGAAAGCATTAGAAAGTATAAACACCCTTCCATCGGTAGAACAGATGATGACCATTTTGGCATAGAGGCAGTCAAACATAGAAGTGGAACAAATGAGGGATCATTAGAATATCCTTTAGCAGTGCTTAGTACCACTGCAGGAAGAATCATTGAGGGTGATATGTGAACTAGCAACTGTGCAGGGAAAGGTGAATCAAGCAGCACTTGAAAGAGGGGACAAACTTACATCCCTAACTGCAAAGTGTATTAGATATTGTGGAAACAAAGGAAATGATACCAAGGGAGGGTTTTGTAGCTAAGGAAGCCTCCTAAAATTTTATAGAGTCATGGAGGAGTAGGAAACATGCCCGAGTGGCTTGGGACAAGATAAAAGTGAGTTTTGGGGGCATGTTGGACAGGCATTTTGGAAATAATATACATAAAAATACTAAGCATGGAATATGTGTGCAGAAGAAGAAGGAAGACTCGAGAGTGCGCAAAGAGAACAAGAAAATAGAAGAATAACACAGAGAGAAGAATAAAGTAGAGAAGAAAGCAGGAGAAGAAAGCGAGCGAAAAGGAAGGATGACAGATCGACATGATAAAGATAGAAGGACATGAAAAAGCAATAAGAATAGTAGTCAGAGTGAAAAGGTAGCATGCATACAGAAAAGAAGGTGAAAGAAGCCTAAATAGCAAGTTAACTTGAGTTATCATGTATTGTAATAGGGTTTTGGGAATCAACAAAGTAGGGTTTTAAGACCTAGAAATCATCTATAAATATTTAATGGGTTGGGAGAATAGGGGTTATGTTTAGTTCTTCGTTGTAAGTGGTTCTTCTCAAGTGGTAATGTGGATCATATTCCAATATTTCAACAGTTCCCATCAGTAAGAAGAGTGATAGGATATGTTGAGAAGGAGAGATTCTATGTCTAAATGTTAAGGAGATGATGTAGAGAGAGAGAAAGGATTACACTATAGAGTGGATCGGTTGGGAGAAGGACAAGATAAACATGATGTATCTTTGTAAGCATAGTGTGAAATCTTGAGACAATTACCCAAAAGCATAATAAAAAAAGCCAGTTATTATGGACATAGCCCAGAGTTGGGTGAACCACATTAACTACTCTGTTGAATGTCTTTGGTGTGATTGTTCATGGATTATGTCTGGATGCATATCAGATTATATTTGTCTTATGCGTAATCATTGCATGATAGTTATGTCTATTACAAAAATGGGTTTATATTATAATATGGAATATAATGGTAATATGAATCTGAACTCACTAAGTAGCTAACAAAGAACAACGATATAAAAACACACACATAACCACTAAGTAAGAATGAATATAATGATAACCCTCCATTCCCTCACTATTGTAGAAACCTAGTTCCTACACTCCCAATAGATACCTCGGGTGAGACTTAATTTTCATGCAGGTGATGCCGAAAAGGCTGGTGTCTGAATTTGTTTTGGTAGGGTCTTACAACCGCATGCACGCCAACACCTACCGAGCCAAATCTTCCACAATGTTGTAATTGTGGGTAGCCCATGGATTAGGATTGTGTGTTTTTTGTCAAAGAACACCTCATGTGGGTAGAGAATTTCATCAAGTGGTGGATTCTCTATCTAAAGAGGGCCACCATTATAGGAAGAGGATGTTGGATCATGGGTCACAATAATAGCCTAAGGAGTCTTGTAAGTATGAGATTGATTTTGTGTATTGACTAATTGTTCACAAATGAACTTGCAAAGGGGGACCTATCATTCCCCCTTGCTAGGCTACAAGAGTAGAAGAAACCGTTTGATGGTGTTGGGGAGGAAATGGATTAGTCAAGATGACAGGATGCAAGGAAACTGGGTAGTCGGTTGTTGGGATAAATAGCAATGAATTTCATCCATTTTTGGGCACTAGTTAGTAGGATGGTCCTCCATGTTGGGCCCTTCATTTTTAAAAATAATTGGTTTTGATAAAGAATCATGTCCCAGCTAGAATTCTAGAAGTAGTGGAAACAATGAAATGCATTTCATGCCAGTTGGATTTATAGAAGAATATCGAAGACACACTACTACATGAAGAAAAGAAAAGAATCCAAGAAGCAGAGAAGAGTGGATTTGATTTAGTTAGAAGAGTGGATTTGATTTAGTTAAGTGAATTTATAAAAGATGTGAAAATATAAATAAAAGGGAAATGTAATGGGAAAAGGTTTAATGAGAGGATTGATGTTGGTGTTTCTAATATTTTTACTATTGCGACCATCTGTTGTTTTTTTCTTGGGTGATCGGGATTTGGTTAGTATAGTCATGACTAGGTATTGTAATGGTCCCTGCTGGTACTGTTGCTTCATCCACAAGTCTCATCTACGCTTCATCACACAAGTCTCAGGTACACTTCAAGTGAGACCTCATTCCATTAAGGAGGGTTGAATATGTCACTGTTAATAGACGATAGCAATAATTTTTGTTGGTAACTGTGGAGAACCATGGTCTCGATTTTGTGCCAAAAATGGTTATGTTGTTGGGATCGACCTTTAAAGGGAATTTTTAAAGGTTTCCTCATCAAATATACAAATACAAAGTTGAAAAATGGTGGGAAACAAAGTATGATGTGTTCATAAGGCAGGAGGATGATCTATGGAATAAGAACATTAGGATCGTGAAGCATATTGTTTTATATTCAGAGTTGACTACTCATCAATACGATATCTTTTGGGTTAAATTCCTTGAAGATTTATTACAGTGGTTAGATCAGCTGCAAAAAGACACAAAATACAAATATTAGGTCAAAAAGAGATATAACTAGACTATTGAGAGTCTAGTGGCTCTTCATCAGTTACATCATTTGATCTCTCAAGTTTTGAACTTCAGGGTGATGACTACTTTGGAAGGTAATATTATCAAATTTTTTCTAGAGAATTGTCCATCCTTTTCGAAATCATAAGATGTATTCAGAGAAGGATCCAGAGGAAGAATATTGTAGGAAATCCCTCTGTGGATCAAGGTTTTATTAGTGGAATAAGGAATGTTTCATGTTCCTTCAGTTGATATGGCAGCTTAAAACCCTGTTCTCAGGGGAAGGTGATTTACGAGAGGGTTCATGAGTTGATACTAAGAAGTTTTCTTTGAAATATGGGGAGCCATCAAGAGAATAATGCAAGAGACAAACAAGCTATGAGGAGGGATTACATTTTGGAAAAATTGTGTTGGAACCAAATGAAGACAATGATGAAGAATATTGATTCGTTGCAGAAGAATATCAGAGTGGATGGTGGTCATAAAAAACAACTAGAAGAGTTACAAAAGTTGCATAGATGAGGAAGACTATGAAATCAGTGGTTGAAAGAGAGATTTAGTGTGAGAGGAAAATATTCTAGAGGAAGAAGACAAGAGGAAGGATATTCATAAGAGTTGGACAAGAGAGTAAGGGTACATTCCACCATTTATGAGGAATGTTCATCCTGAACCTCAAATGGATTTGCAGGAAAATCAGACCCTATAATGCCAGAAGATATTAGATTGCATCAGGAGGTAAATACAACACTGCAAGAGAATGAGAACCCTTATATAAAAGAATTCCATTTCAAAGGTAAAGGAACTAGCCCTGAATCACTTGTCCCCCCAATGTTGTCAACGCATTTGGTAATTTTTACAATTCATGTTAGTCCTAGTTCTTTAAGTTCTGCAATTTTATTGGGTTGTAGTAGCAATGGAAGTGTGGAAAGTTCTACCATTATATCACAACTAGGATCGCATGGGTTTATTTTGGTAGGATCTATACTAAATGATCCCTTACCCGATACCCTGAGTTTTGGGGAAAGGGAGAAGAGGATGTTGAGCAACATTGGTTTCTATGTGAATCCATCTGGAGGTCTCGAGGGACTCCAAATGCAAACAAATTGATTGAGTTTCATACCACTTTGAGAGATAGAGCTCTCAAATGGTACATGAAGACTATTGAGATAGGGATGCAAGTAAAGAATTCTCTCTTATTCAAGTGAGACAAAGGTTTATTGCAGACTTTTGATTACCTAAGTTAGAACAACATGCACTTTCAGAGTGGTAGGAGATAAAGCAAAGAGATGGGGAGTCTTCATGGGAATACAATCATAAATTTAAATATGTGATAGGGAAGCTGGCGAACCCTATTCACGATTTCTCCTTTTCTAGTAAGTCTTCAAAAATTACAATAGTATTGTAGCAAATCAATAAAATGATGTTTACTAATGAATTCAAGCCCAAGTATTCACTTGTAGTATGTATTGAACATGAATATATGCTTCAATATAGTTTTTATCCATCTCCTACAAGAATCCTTTTGGCTTTCAACAAGGTTGACAAGGATCCTAATGATCCTAAAGACTTAGAGGAGCTTAGACATCTGACCTTTAAAGAATCTACAGGAACAATAGAAGTTAAAGACACTCTATTAGGTAATTACAGTATTTCATATAATCATCCTCTGGAGTTGTGGAAGATGAATATTGGGAGTGAAGAGCATCCTAAGTTAGATTCTATAGGGGATTATTGGGATGAATAGAATATGAAAGAGATCTAGGATCTATTGCAGGAGTATGTGGATTTGTTCCCTAAGATATTTTCAAAACTTAAAGGAATTAAAGGAGACTTGGGAGAAATGAAGATAGATTTGAAGCCTTATGATAAGCCAGTCAAACATATACCATATCACCTAAACCCTAGATTCAAAGAGAAGGTTAAGAAGGAGATTGACATAATTCTTGTATCTAGATTAATTTTCCCCGTAGAGGAAGCCAAATAGATTAGTCCCATCATTATACAGAATAATAAAGGAACCTATGAAATAAAGTGTGTGTTGACTATAGAAGTTTGTACTCATTCTGTGTGCATGATCCTTTCCCTACTCCATTCAGTGATAAAGTACCTGATCAGGTATCCAAAAATGAAGCATATTCCTCTACTGATGGATTTTCATGATATCATCAAGTCAATATCACAGAAGAAGATAAAATAAAGACTACATTTACAATTGACTGGGGTTTGTTTGCTTATAATGTTGTGCCCTTTGGGCTTCAGAATGAGTTCGTTGAATTTTCAAGGATTGCTATTTTTCTTTTCATTACTTTATCCACAGGTTCCTTGAAGTTTACATGGATTATTGGAATATGTACAAATTGATGAAGGAACATATAGTCCTACTTCGGTTAATGTTTGATTGTTGCAAATAGTTAAAAATTTCAATGAATTTGAAGAAATGCATTTTTTTTGTACTTTTTGGAAACTTGTTGGGACATATTGTGTGCAGGGAAGGAGTTATGTTGAATCTTGAAAAAGTTGTTGTTATTCTCAATATGAAACCCCCTACAACTTCCAAGAAATTTTGATCCACTCTAGGTCATACTAGATACTATCATAGGTTCATCAGGAGTTACACAAGTATAACTGCTCCACTAGAAAACTTGTTGAAGAAATATGAAGTTTTTCACTAAACACTTGAATGTGATAGAGATTTTAATATTTTGAAAGAAAATTTAAAGTAGTGCCCATATTTTGATCTATCCTAACCGGAAAGTTGAGTTCCAAGTACACGTTGATGCTTATAACACTTCTTTATGTGTTGTTCTTATGCAACCTGGTGAAGAAAATATAGATCACCCTATTTATTTCGGTAGTATAAAGTTGTCGTAGGCCGGGCACAACTACAACACCACAAAAAGAGAGGTGTTAGAAATGGTCTATGCTCTGTAAAATTTCAAGCACTATTTATTATAAGTCCATTTCAATTTTTTCACTGGTCATTTATCTCTAAAGTATTTGGTTAATAAGCCTGTGTTAGAAGGAAGAATTTGTAGGTGGATCTTATTGTTCCAAGAATTTTCCTTTGAAGTTGTTGTCAATCCTAGAAAGTTGAATGTTGGCCTATTAAGCCCTAAATAGTGGCTCATTACCCCTTATTTGGGGCATATTACATTAGTAATGTTATTTTATTTATGTCGTCTTTATTCCATTAGTTGTAATTGTACCTCCTAGTCTCCTATATATACCAAGGAGACATTTTCATTTGGAATCATCTTGTATTTGGACATTTTATGTGGGGTATAAGGAGGTTTCCCCCTCAAAGAGGCGTATTACCTAAAATTATCTCTTTTCCAAGGCATTGAGTACTTATTCTAAGGTTTTTCTATGCTATATTGATATTTGGTTCTTAACATATGGTATTAGAGCCCAAGGTCTTGGGGTTTCACTACTACATCTAAGACACCTTGGAAATTTCTCTATAACTGGTTTTCTACAATGTTTCAGAAGGAACAACTTGGAGGACATTTATTATACAGATCAAGTTACGTTGGGTTAAAATTCCAAATCCCGAGGCCTTATACTTTTGGAGATACATCCTATGTAAGATGGGGTTTGAGAATCATCCTGAATTGAGTCATTGCAGAATTTTCACTATAAAATTTTTTCTGTAATGTTTCAGACCCTGAACTCAGAAGGATATTCACAGAAATTAGTAATTTATCTATGGTAACAATTTAAGATTTTGGGTCATCTTAAATTTGTATATACACCCTATGGAAGATAGGGTATCTGACTAGTCCTATTGACTAGTCTCAAGCAGGTGTTCCGGCTAAAACAATCATAAATTCTTCCTAGAGTATCCAAATTGAGTGAGACTAGTTGCATTCGATAGTGTACAGTCCATAGTAGTTCTGGTACGAGTTTCATGATTTTATATCAATCATTTTGTGCGGGGAATTCTATACAAGTGAGATCTTCTGGAAAGGGTAAAAATCAGCAAGTTGTGGGGAAGTTACCATAAATTTCACTTGGCACATCCAATTTTGATCAGACCTATGGCATTGCAGAGAAGAAATATACAGAAAATAAAATTTCATACTCATAAGGGTGGAAATTTTGGATATACAATAAAAGGAAGATTGTCTAGCAAAACCACCTCAAAACCAAGGTTTAAAGTGATACTTAGCCAACATGCCACCAAAAAAGGGAACTTCTACACCAAATAAGCCTCCAAAAAATCCTACTTGGACTCTTTATGAAGGTGAAGAAATGCATAGGTACATAAATGATTTACAAAATAAGATAGTAAAAAAAGATGAACTACAAGAGATGATGGATTCAACAGAAGCTAAGTTGGAGGAAATAAATACTAAGATGGATGGCTTAAAAGGGGAGATCATGGAAGGATTGAAAAAATTCCTAATAGAGAGGACACCTGGAAATGAAAATGTATCCCATGAAATTCATGATGAGGACACAAGGAAGATGAATCAAGAATGGAGAAACTCTAACTTTGGTTTGAAGACCAACCACTTTCCTAAGATCGATATGAGGAAGTTTTATGGCAAGGACCCAATCACATGGATACTTCAGATGCAACAATTCTTTGATCTACATAATGTGCCACATACACAAAAGGTATAGATTTCTTCTTTATATTTAGAACCCAATCAATTTGTGTGGTATTGATGGATTTTTTCTCACAAATCACTCGTCACTTGGACAATTTTCATGGAAGAGGTGATAGCACACTATGAGGATACAAGGAGCAATACCTTATTTAGCCAATTGATAAATCTCAAGAAAAAGGGTTCAGTTACATAACACATTGAGAACTTCCAAAGATTGAATATAAAGGTAAAAGATATTCCAGATGATCACTTGATTGATGTATTCATAGGAACTTTAAGGGATAACATTCAACATGAGGTTCATCTTTGGGAACCCAAATCATTGGAGAATTCATTTAGGGTGGAAAGAAATGTTGAAAATAAAAATATGGCTATGGATACTAGAAGGACCATTCCTAACACATATCGAGAGAATAATGTTCCTTCTTCTAAAACACCTCAACAATTGGAGGAAAGAAAAGCAAAATGTTTATTCTTTAATTGTGACAGCAAGTAAAGTAAGGGACATAAGTGTGGTGAGAAGAAATTATTTTACATAGATTGTGAAGAGTAAGAAGAACAACAACAAGAATAAGAACCATCTCAATATGAAAATGTAGACGTGATTTCTTCTGAAGAGTTGACTCCCCCGATATCATGTAATGCATTGGCTGGAACTAGCACTCCTCAAACCCTCAAGATCGAAGTATATATCAAAAAGAAAAAGGTATTAGTCCTAATTGATTCTGGTAGTACTCATAATTTCATTCACTATAAATTAGCCAAAGCTCTCAATTGCTTTGTATATCTAGCACCAGAGTTTCAAGTAATGATTGCAGATGGAGGAACTATCAATTGCTCAGGAAAATGAAATAAGATCAATCTTACTATGGGGGAATATGTAATGAATATTCCAATGATTTATATACCCATGGTTGGTTCTAATGTCGTGATAGGAATCCAATGGTTACAATCATTAGGAACAGTGGCTTTTAATTTTCAAGAACTTTTGATGAAATTTTCAGTGGAAGGAAAAGAAATTGAGTTAAGAGGTATCACAGGGAAACTCGGTAAGGTGATAAGCTCCAATGGCATGACAAAATTATTGAAAAAGGGGCATCAAGGTGTAATTGCACAATTATGATCACTAGATGTTCAAACATCTAAGTCATCTATTCCCCTAGATCTACAAGGTATCATTGATAAGCATTCCAAATTATTTGAAGATATTCCCAAAGGTATTCCACCCACTCAAAATCCTGATCATGATATTCACCTAATTCACAAAAGTGTTCATCCTAACATCAGGCCATACATATACCCTTATGCCTAGAAGAGTGAAATTGAGCACATGGTCGAAGAAATGTTAGAGGCTGACATTATTAGACATAGCCAAAGTTCTTACTCTGCACCAGTGGTAATGGTATTCAAGAAAGATGGCTCATGGAGTATGTGTCCAGATTATAGAGAGCTCAACAAGATCACTATTAAAGATAATTTTCCCATTCCTGTCATTGATGAATTTTTAGATGAACTACATGGAGCAATCTATTTCACAAAGTTGGATCTTCGTTTAGGGTATCATCATATTAGAGTAAAGGAATAAGATATCCCAAAAACAACATTCTGAACTCATGAAGGAAATTATGAATTTTTGGTCATGCCTTTTGGCCTTACAAATGCACCTTCCACATTCCAAGGGTTGATGAATTCCATTTTCAATCCCTTCCTTAAAAAATTTGTGTTATTATTGTTTGATGATATACTAATATATAGCAAGTCTTGGGAGGATCATGTGTGGCATGTTGACAAGGTACTACAAATACTAAAGGAGAAACAACTATATGCCAAACCATCAAAATGTTTCTTTGGGGTGAATGAGGTAGAGTATTTGGGTCATATTGTATCTCATGAAGGTGTCAAGGTAGACCTTAACAATATTAAGGCCATGATGGACTGGACGATTCCCAAAACATGGAAGAATCTCAGAGGATTTTTGGGTTTGATAGGTTACTACTGCAAGTTTGTTTGACACTGTGGAAGAATAGCATCACCTTTAATGACACTAACTAAGAAGGATGTGTTTTCATGGACTCTAGAGGAAACTAAAGATTTTAAACAACTTAAAGAGGTGATGTTCAAAGCTCATGTCTTGACCACTCCAAACTTCACAAAAACCTTTATTGTGGAATGTGATGCCTCGGGAAATGGAATTGGTGCTATCCTAATGCAAGAAGGAAGGCCTCTAGCTTTTGAAAGTCAACCACTCAAGGGAAAGGACTTACACAAACCCATTTATGAGAAGGAAATTATGGAAATACTACATGCATTGAAGAAATGGCATCCTTACCTAATAGGTAGGCACTTCAAGGTCAAAATAGATCATGATGGTCGAAAACACTTCTTGGAACAAAGACTATTCTTAGAAGAACAAAAAAAACGGGTGACCAAGATATTGGGTTATGATTTTGAAATCATCTATAAAAAATGGAAGAAAAATGTTGTGGCAGATGCACTCTCAAGTAAGGATGAATATGTTGAGTCCTTTCTCTATGCTATCTCAATCATCCAACCCAATTGGATAATAGAAGCAACGGATGAATTGAAGAATGAAAAAAAAGTGTGGACTCTCATTCAAAGGTTGTAATAGGATTCCAGTGCATTAGATACATTTACATGGAAAAATGATTCACTATGGTACAAAGATCACTTATATTTATGTAAGAACTCCCAACTCAAACAAAAGTTACTATTGGAATTGCACACCTCTCCAGTAGGAGGGCACTTGGGATTTTTGAAAACCTACCATAGGGTCAAGAAGGAATTTTTTGGGGATGGAATTAAAACTAATGTTCAAAGGTTTTTCACAGAATGTTTGGTTTGCCAACAAAATAAGGTGGAAACAATTAAGACCCTGGGTATTTTACAACCATTAGCCATCCCAAGTTAGTGATGGGAGGAGGTTTCCATGGTTTTCATAACAGGGTTACCAAATTTTGAAGGAAAGAGTGTCATCATGGTGATTGTCGATAGACTCACCAAGTATGCACACCTTTGTGCACTCTCTCATCCCTTCAAATCCAGTACAATTTCCACCGCATTCATGGAGACAGTTCAAGATCTACATGGTATCCCAAAGATTATTGTAAGTGACAGAGATCGCATCTTCACTGGACATTTTTTGAAAAAATTATTTTCTTGTTTGGGTACTCAATTGGCTCATAGATCATCCTATCATCCTCAATGTTATGTAAAAACCAATATAGTGAAAAAATGTATGGAAGGCTACCTTCGTTTCTTTGTCTCAGATAAACAAACATAATGGTTCAAATGGTTACCCTTGGCAGAATGGTAGTATAACACTTCCTTTCATACTGCAACAAAAATGACACCATGTCTGGAAATCTATGGACACCATCCTCATTCCATCACTTCTTCTCTAAAATAAAAATCTAAGATTCAAGTAGTGGAATATCACATCAAGCATCAACAACAAGTTCTCCAAATCTTAAAGGATGGCCTAACCATAGCACATAATCGCATGAAACAACAAGAAGATGAACATCGTAGTGAAAGCAATTTTGAAGTAGGGGATTGGGTGTTTTTAATACTACAACCATACAAACAGATGTCCCTCAAGCAATTTAAGAAGGATAATAAATTATCACCAAAGTAAAATTCCCCTTATAAGGTGTTGCAAAATATTGCTACTATGGCATACAAATTGGAGTTGCCTGCATCTTCACGAGTACACCCAATTTTCCATGTTTAATGCTTAAAGAAGGTTATAGGTGAAAAGATCCTAGTTCAAACTATATTCCCAGAACTTGACGAGGAAGGAAAAATCATATTGGAGCCTGGAGCCATCACTAACACAAGAACTCGCCAACTGAGGAATAGATCCATTTCAAAGTATCTCGTTAAATGGAGGAAACTAACGCTTGAAGATTCCACTTGGGAAGATGAGTCTTTTATACAGAAGCATCCAGAGTTACTCAGGCATTGCGGACAACACTTTTCTCAAGAGGAGGGGCATGTTAAGCCCTAAATAGTGGCTCATTACCCCTTATTTGGGGCATATTACATTAGTAATGTTATTTTATTTATGTCAGACTTAGTCCATTATATATACCAAGGATACATTTTCATTTGGACACATCTTGTATTTGGACATTTTATGTTGGGTATAAGGAGGTTTCCCCCTCGAAGAGGCTTATTACCTGAAATTCTCTCTTTTTCAAGGTGTTGCATACTTATTATGAGGTTTTTATATGCTATATTGATATTTGGTTCTTAACATGGCCCTGATCACTTATCTTGGTTAGAGTCAGGAGAAATTGGTGGAGATATGGATGTGTTATCACATTAAGTTGTCAAGGGACGCAGGTTGCAGCCATGAGCACAAAGAAACACTTAGAGTGGTCTAATATGGACTCAAATCAAGTGAGTGAGCAAGTTCAGTTTTCAGCGGAGGAGATTCCATTCAAAGTTCAAATTAGCGGCTCACGGGCTTTCAAGAGTCCAAAATTGCATGAGGTATAGCGCCAGAGAAAAAGGTCTGAAGTGTCGAAGTGCTTGAAATATTGAAGTCCCAAAATGGTCAAAGTCCCGAAGAGGATATCGACCGTCCAATTCTAATGGCCACGCGTTGTCAAATCCTTAACTATGGAGGATTTGCTTGGGGAAAATAAAGTTTGAAGTTTGAAAATTTTGAAGCTTGAATCGCAAAGTAGATCTTGGTCGTTGATTTGAAAAGGGAAGATCTGATTAGCACTAGAATTCATCCTCCGATTATAGAGAGGGTAAGCCCAGTACCCATCATATTTTATATGTCATAGATTGGTTTTATACGAGGTCAATGGGAACAGACTCAAGACCATCTCATTTTAAATCAGAAAAGAGGGACTGGCACACACAAATAGGTGAGGTATTGATTCAAATTCATTCATTAAGTTGAGCTTAAGTGTGAACAGAGGGAAGACTTAGAGAGAAGGATGAACAAGACTATTGTGGGCATCAATCCTTCCAAGAGATCGAAGAGGAAAAACTCAATACTCAAGAGAAATCTTGAGATCAAGTTTCACACACTGAAATATGGTGTGAGCAACATAGTTACAGCAGCAAGATGATCAAAAATTCATCACCCTACAACTGCAAAATATTGACTGGATCTTCCATGCCCGAGCCATCCAATGTAAGAAGGAAAAGAAAACACAAGAAACTGATTAAAACTGGTCGCGATGCCACGATGATCAGACTTACATCACAACAACATAACTACCCTCAACTCGATCATCCATGCCCAAGTGTTCTAACACAACTGTTACAGATAAATGGAAAGGAAGTTGAATTTCATTAAAAAAGAAGTCTCAAATATAGATACATAATCAGAAGAACCAGAGCTTCATTAAAAATTTACAATGTGGGAGCCTAGATCAACCATCGACCTTAACAAAATATCAAAACTGCCTATATATACTAAAAATGTTGCAACCACCAGGAGTGCGATCGAACCACCACATTAACATTTTTAGTCGGTGCCTGATCTATCAGATTGTGTAGGCCTCCTCATGTCAAATGCGAGCTAGGCTCTATTATGTGCTTTACAGGAAAATATGTCCATAAGGAAGCTTCAGATTGACAGTCTCCCTTTACGACCACTCTCTGCATGTTTTTAATTTATGTGGTGAGATGCATTTTGAACCACCTCTCTCACTTTCATTAATGACCTACATCGGGATTGAAATGTGGCTTAATGCCAAGGGGGAGGCCACACACTTCTCTCAGATAGGACATTGTATTAACGCGTGATTGTGGGGCTTCTCAAAGGTGGTTTGGGTTCACACCACTTTTGAGCGGCCCTTCAATCCACCACCTTTTTCCATGTATTAGTTTTTCCAAACCATGGTTTCAATTGTGGGACCGCTCAAGAAAATTATCACCCGAGCACGTCACATCCTCACAATGGACTGTGATTGTTGAACTTTTGATCTTGGTTGAGGATTTATGATCATCGGCTCAAATCTTCCCTCTTTAGATCAATGGATCAGATCTTACCTTTTTGAATCGATGATTGATATCTACTTCATGATTCGGGCTTCAAACTTTTCAAACTTGAAACTTTATTTTGCCTAAGAAAATACTCTGGACTTAAGGATTTGACAATGCGTGGCCTCCAGAATTGGATGGACGAGATCCTCTTCAAGACTTCAGCCACTTCTGGACTTTGGGATTTCATGTAGTTTGACACTTTGGACCTTTTTCTCTGGCTCTATACTTCACGCAATTTTGGACTCTCAAAATCCCATGAGACGCTAATCTGAACTTTGAATGGAATATCCTCCGCTAAAAACTAAACTTTCTCACTCGCTTAATTTGAGTCCATATTAGACTGCTCTAAGTGTTTCTTTGTGCTCATGGCTGTGACCTGTAGCCCTTGACAACTTAAAGTGATAACATTTGTCTCCATAGGGGATGGCATGCTCCCTGTGAGCTGCCAAGAATGTACAGTTCTAGTGCCTTAGCTGTTGGGCTATGGAGTCATGCTAAAAAAACATCCTTCTGAGAAATAAAATATGATAATCACATTATCCTAAAAATGAAAACAAAACACATGGGCTCTAGGAGGAGCTTATTTATTTACATAAACCTAAGATAACTGATTTTTACAAAGCGCTAGGTGAAATAAATCTTCCACCATAGCCACCCAGACTGTCTAGAAATATGATCCTTCTCTTTACTACAGATAATCTATAAAAGGCTAAGGAAGTATGAAAAAAAATGAGGACTTGACTTGGAACAATTACTATGCCCCCAAATGATGATAAGGTGAATAAATCTATAGGCTCCAATGCTTTTGGAAAACACAACTCCATATATAATCCCACAGGGTCACAAAATTTTTAATCAGGGGAGCTCAACTGGTAATAAATTAACTCATGTCCTTTATTGCAGTTCACCTATCGTGTGATGTTCTCAGAGTGCACAGGTGGGTGGAGAACTTATGTAGACTGTATGATACCAGGTGATACCTGCTCAATTACAAGTTCTAGACAAGTGATAAACTACCCACTAAGCTCCTCCTTTACATGTTGCTATGTGTTTTCTGCGAGTCTAGGGTAGTTGATTTCCACCCAATGCTTCTCCTTGATTAATAAAGGAAAAGGCTCTATAGTGTGGTCTTGGAAATATTTTATAACACCATACGTGCCTGTGAGTATTGGTGAAGTAATGCAATTTGAAAATTTCAGAAAATATGAAATATATGACTCCATGTATATGGCCATAGGATCATGAATAATGTGACAGAATCCTGGCCGCTTTAGAAGACTAGGATTCTCCTATGTAAAATTCTCTCTGCTTGCAAATAAATTCCCTCGCTATTTTGAGACCAACTCTTGATCATCAACAATTTTCATCTCTTCTTCATAAGAATGGTCACAATATAAAGGTGCAACAAGATTTAGAACATCATAACTATGATCATCCAAGAACATAAAGTTATCTATGCAATCAACCATTGTTACATGCTCAAAATGTTCTGGAAACTGATCATAAGATTGATATGTGCTCCTACCCATAGAAAAATCTGCAAATGTTGAAGAACTTGATTCCAACTATGAATCATACCTACTTCCTTTTTGTTATTCCAGCTCTGTTTCATATTCACTATCTTTTTGCTTAGAATATGAAACATATTGACAGTCTTCTTGCTCATGTACATGAAAATTTTTGAGATATGCATGCCTATGAACCCACTTGCTACCCTGATGTTCTCTTAGACCTCTACAACATCTTCAAATAGATGTCTTAACGAAGAATATTTCCTTTCTCTCAGGATAAGGACAAGTTCTGGATGTTGAGCCATGACATAGTACACCATGGAAACAATCTCTGTCGGTCTGATATCCATAGGCATACTATGATAAACATTGTAAAACCTCCTATTGATGACAACCAAGGATTCCTCTTCCCCTCTCCTCAAGGCATTAAAATCAAACCAGTATTGATCAAGGGATTTGTTCTCACCCCAACACTTTAAAAAAGTATGGCATATCTTGGTCCAGGAACCAATAGAACCAACCTGCAGACATCTAAACCACACAACAACATCTCTAGACAGAGAATGTGAGAAAATCCTCATGGTGACATCATCATGAACGATCTCAAACTGATCAATAAAGTTCTCAAAGGCCCCCGAGTGCCTCTCAACTATAACATGATCCTTCCTAGAAAACTGAGGAAGATACTCAAAGGAATAAGGAAGATAGGGATGTAGATGATGTGGTAGCCTTAGAGGCTTAAACATCCTATCTCTAATCTTAGCTTGAAAACTTGTGGGATGAATATGGGATTCAATAAGAGGATGGGGAGGTTCAACATAAACAACAAGAGGTAATGAAATCTGAGAAGGTTGTGAATCATTTTCAACCTCCTCAAGGCTACAAGGGTGATCAATTTCGAGAGGAGATGCAATATAGATCTCACTTTTATGAATAAGATGAGGTGAAGACACAGGATCGACATCTCCAACAAAATAAGAGGGAAAATATTCTTCTTCCAAGGATGGATGAATGAAGGAAGGCTTATTGTCATTTGAATATACAAAGAAAAGGATAATCCTCTTTATATGTGAAGGGAAAGAGAGAAATGAGCTAATAAATAAAAACAAGACTTCATGAAGAAAACTTATAGACTGATACCTGGTATTTCCCTTCGGTATGGTCATTTTTTTGTCAACAGGATCCTCCCCAATGGAGTCTTTGATGGTGAAGTCTCCCGGTGCAAGATGCAATATTCAATGGTTCTGATATCCGATGCACCTTTAGAATCAAAAGCTCTTTTTCATTGTCCCAGGGAACATATCTTCACTTTCATCCCCGGCAACGGTGCCATAAATGTTAGCACTATAAGTCACCCTCCGATTGCGGAGAGGGTAAGCCTAGTACCCATTAGAGTTTATATGTCACAAATTGGTTTTATACAAGGTCAATGGGTGCGGACTCAAGACCATCTCGTTTTAACTCAAAAAACAAGGACTGGCACGCACAAATAGGTGAGGTCTTGATTCAACTTTAGTCAATAAGTTGATCTTAAGTGTGAATAGAGGGAAGACTTAGAGAGAAGGATGAACGAGACTATTGTGGGAATAAGGCCTTCCAGTAGCTCGAAGAGGAAAAAATCAATACTCAAGAGAAATCTTGAGATCAAGCTTCAGACACTAAAATATAGTGCAAGAAACACAATTACAACAACAGGATGATCAAACCTTCATCACCTTGCAACTGCAATAGCTCCACTGGATTTTCCATGCCCGAGCCATCCAATGTAAGAAGGAAAAGACAACACAGGAAAATAATTAAAATTGGTAGCGATGCCACTGTGATCAAACCTACATCACAACAACATAACTACCCTTGATTAGATCATCCATTCCCGAGTGTTCTAACACAGTTGTTACAGAGAAATGGAAAGGAAGTTGACTTTCATTAAACAAGAAGTCTCAAATACAGATACATAACTAGAAGAATCAGAGCTTCATTAAAACTCTACAATGTGGGAGCCTAGCTCAACCATCAACCTTAACAAAATATCAAAACTACCTATATATGCTAAAAATGTTGCAACCACCAGTAGTGTGATCAAACCACCACATTAATGTTTTCAGTCAGTGCCTGCTGTGTCAGATTGTGCAGGCCCCCTCATGTCAGATGCGAGCCAGGCATAGTTATGTGATTTACATGAAAATATGTCCATAAGGAAGCTTCATATTGACAATCTACCTTTACGGGCGCTCTCTGCATGTTTTCCATTTATGTGGTGAGACAAGTTTTCAACCACCTCTCACACTTTCATTAACGACCTGCATCAAGATTGAAATGCATCTTAATTCCAAGGGGGAGGCCACACACTGCTCTCAGATAGGATGCCATATAAGCATGTGATTTCAGGGCCACTCAAAGGTGGTTTGGGTTCATACTAATTTTGAGCTTGCACTCCACCACCTTTATCCACGTATTAATTTTTCCAAACCATGGTTTCAATTGCGGGACCGCTCAAGAAAATTATCGCTCGAGCACATCGCGTCCTCGCAATGGACTATGGTCATCGATATTGTGATCTTGGGTGAGGATTTACGATCAATGGCTCAAATATTCTCTCTTTATATCAATGGATCAGATCTTCCCTTTTCAAATCGACGACCGAGATCTGCTTCGCGATTCAAGCTTCAAACTTTTCAAACTTCAAACTTTATTTGACTCCAGAATTGGACGGTCGAGATCCTCTTCAGGAATTCAGCCACTTTAGGACTTCGGGATTTTGGGCACTTCGACACTTCAAACCTTTTTCTCTGGCACTATACTTCACGTAATTTTTGACTCCCAAAATCCCGTGAGCTGTTAATCTAAACTTTGAATGGAATCTCCTCCATTGAAAAATGAACTTGCTCACTCGCTTGATTTGAGTACATATTAGACCTCTCTAAGTGTTTCTTTGGGCTCATGGTTGTGACCTGTGGCCCTTGAAAACTTAATGTGATAACAGGATGAACAACTCTCATATGCATATTTATTTAAGATTGAAGTTTTCCTAGACTATCTCTCTAATAAATTTTCTTATTCTTGAGAGCTGGTATTTTCCCTTCTGGTTATTCCACAACACAAAAGCAACATTTGGTGTTTTCCCTTTAGAAGGTGTGTACTTGACCATGAAATACCTAAAATCTTGTGGGAGTGTCATTGTGGAGACGCATGAGGTCATGTTAGAGGGAAGGAAACTACACAGAAAGTACTTCAAGCAAGGTTATGGTGGCCTATTATATCCAAAGATGATAAATACTTTGTTAGAGCATGTGATGTCTGTCTATAACACATCCACGATGGGGAGAAAATAAAAAAAAATTGTCCTCCTTACAAGAAAAGATCCTTTCCCTCTATGATTCTAAATTTGGGAAGTTCAAGACTCAACCCAACCCTTCGGTTAATATTCTCTGATTCTCTAAGTTAAACAAGAATTTGAGACCTGATAGTCTCACCTCCTAATCAAACACAAGCCCTTTTGTCTTCTAGTGTAGTTCTTATGACACTCGTGACCTTCTCCTTCGTGCTTCAGCGAAGAATCAAAGTTGGCGTTAGCCCCTTTTTTCTTGGCCCCTCCTTGGATGTGACCTTGGGAGACAACCTCATGCAAACACACAATTGAGGGCATGACCAAAGGTGGTTTGAAACCAAACTAATTTTTGACCTCCAATTCTCCTCGAGCCTCCACGTATCCTTCTCCAAAACTGGGGTTTGGATTGTGGCCCGCCCTCAACTTTTTAAAGTTCACGCACCTTCGATCCCCACAATTCTACAGGACCATCGATCTCTCGATCTTGATGGTACTATCAAAACTGGTGGTTCATAACTTCCCTTTTCAAATCCACAGACCAGATCTGTCCCTCCTAAATCAATGGATGTGATCTCCTTCGTGATTCCAAACTTTGAACTTTTCAAATATTAAACCCTTCTTTCCTCCATACATTAATCTTCTAGATTTGACGATCTACAGAGACCTATCCTCCTAAATCAACAGCCTGTAACATCCTGCTCTGGCGCACTGAGAAAACTTATTCTTTGAGGACACTTGCTCGCAAGTGATCTGGACTATTATGATATTAAAAAAATTATCCTTGATTATGATGCGTCATGATAGATGACATGATGTTTTACTGCTTTGACATAGACAGGTGCTATTGACTCGATTTTACTGAGTGTGCAGGGTTTTTGACCTGGAGGATGCAGAGGCATCGATGGAACCCTTGGACTCCGGATCGAGTCAGGGAGTGTGCTATTGGGGTTTGATTGTTTTATGGTGATTTTAGTACATTTGATTCGATGCTATGATGTGGACATGTCTGACATGATTGTTGATGATGCAGGCTGACGATAGCTTGCTGACCAGACTCACATATGGAGTAAAGGGGCCACACATGACTACCAGAGAGGTTGAGGGAGAGGTGTAAACAACATCCCTGCCACAGCCTACTAGCACTCCCGTCGTGGCTCGAACTGCAGGTTAACAATTACCTAGTTCGAGAGGACCCACAATGCCGTGAGGGAAGACTGCGACAGTCACTCACGATGATTCTAAGGGGTGTGCAATAAGTCGGGGGCCTTATTCCTTAGAATCCCTTAGTCTCCCACAAGTTCACCTAGCGGAGTGTTGACTCCAGGGGTTATTGATGTCTACCAATCAGTCAAGAGGCGAGTGGCACCCTTGGAGCACGTGGTGCATCCTGAAGGCACGTCGCACAAAAGAAACATAAGAGGTGAGTGGCACCCTTGGAGCATGTAGTGCGTCCTGAAGGGCACGTCGCGCAAAAGAAACACTAGAGGTGAGTGGCACCCTTGGAGCACGCAGTGTGTCCTGAAGAGCACGTTGCGATGATGATGATAAAGGAATAAACATAGATGGCCCTAAGACAATTAACACATTAAGAATTCTTAAACAGCTTCCCTAATTAAATGTTGCCCAGCTCAGAATCAATGTTCTAAGTCTAAAACATTGCTAGGGGTAAAATTTTGTCTACCCTTAAGAAAATATCTATAAAAAAAACAAAATAATA
>ML790876.1:92826-112677 GCA_009831015.1 Picea engelmannii | reverse complement strand
AAAAAAAGGGGGGGGGGGGTTAAAATAAAAACCACTGAGTAATAATTTTGGTCTTCATAAAATTTTTAGTAGCATGAAGAGAGTAAGCAGTTAATTGAAAACCTATGAATATAAAATATAAGGAGGCAATTAATTCATTTTAAACTTTTGATAAATTAAGAAGGTATTAAAATTATTAGTAAAAATGAAAAGAGGTTAATTATAAAATATAAGGAGGCGTTTAATTTATTTTAAACTTTTGATAATTTAAGAAGGCATTAAATTATTAGTAGATGGGGAAAGAGGAAATATAAAATTTAGGAAACTAAGGAATGGAGGAAACATAATAAGGGAAAGAGGGGAACTTATGGTAAAAATGAGGTCAACTTATTAAAGAATCTGCAATTAAGAACCTTCTAAATTGATCTAAATTAGCAACTTCATTTTAGGGAAAGTATTTAAAACCTATAAGGGAATCTAGGGACACCTAGGAGTAAATTTAGGAGTAACTCTAGGTGGGTGAGGGAATTGAGAAAATTAATAAATTAAAGAAAATAATTATTGGAGGAAAGTGGGGGATAGATGACACTTGTATGTTGGAAAATTTTTAGAAGATTTTGATTAAAACTTAAATTTAATGAGATTTAGGGAAAGATGGAAGTTCTAAAACTCTATAAAAGAAAGGGAGGAGAAGGAGAAAAGGGGATCGACTGTTAACGTAACGTTACGCTGTCGGATTAGTGACTTGACTAATTTACTTGTGGGGAGTTGGGATTTTCCAGCTCAGATAGGAGTGGTAGCTCGGCCTTGCGAGGCGAGCTAGGAGCTAGACGTACCATCTAGATAGTGTGTGGCCCCTTTGCGGCTCGGGGGGATAAGGGGGAAGCAGAGTACCCCTAGCATTGGCTAGGCGGTATGAGGTCTCGACGGTTGGTGAGAAGGAGTGGCACGGAGCGTGGGACATCATTCAAAGCGAGTGAAAGGCAAATGTATGTCCTTCTATTTAGTAGAGTAGGATGCATTATGTCGTATGCTGGGATAGGAACCTCTAGTGTAAATGGATTGAATGATTGTTTTATGTAATTACTTAAGGGCGATTTTGCTCCACTCTTTTTATACCTCTGGCCTGCAAATTCCCAGCTGATCCTTTCAGTATTGATTTATACGAAATTACGCTCTGCATTTTATTGTCTAAAATGAGGGATAACCGAGGGTAAATTCTTACTGAGGAATCACAACATTATCCTTGGCTTCCGCTTGGTATCGTCAGCCCCCTTTTTCTTCATCAGCCTCCCTAAACAAAAGGTGCTAAATTCTATTCTGCGTTGGCTCTTGATGATTTGACTAGTTTTATCATTCCCGCGTCTTATTTATAAAGGATGTACAAATTTCGCCCCGGCATTCATAGCCTTGGATTTTAAATATGAGTTTTAATTCAAGATTGTGTTTCCACTTAGCGTATTTTATCACATCACAATGATGGTATTACCCACCTCGTTTTAGAAATTTTCACTGGCTTTAGTGCACAGGTAGGATTAATTGTGGCTGTGATTGTTTAGACTACCCTGGACATTCTCCCTCCACCTTGTTTGATTTCTTTTATGCCTAAGTCTCTGTCTAAATCAAATTCCCACCAGTTGACTGTGTTGCCTACTTGCATTGGTTGATTCTTCTTGGGGTTGGACTGTTTAGGCGGTTGGGTTGTGTGAAGGTGAAGTGTTGTTGTTGTACAGGATGCGGGGACAACCCCAACGTTGTTGAGTGGATGGTTGTGTCTGCGCCCTTTTAAATTTTCCTTGGGCAGTGACGCGTAGTGCAATATTGTTGACCCATGGGTTTCCCTTGAATTGGTTGCTTGGACGCTTTGTGTATTGGAGCTCGTATTGATATACTTTGACACTTGGAGGATCATTCTCAATTGACTCCATCGTAGAAATGAACAAAAGGCCACAAATTTTATTGATGTGATGCTTGGTGGCTCAGCTATATTGTCCAAACCCACGCAGTTCCATCGATGGCTGCGTCCTCCCCTTGCTTTTTAATTCTGTTGCGTAGTTTGCACGTAGCGCATGACCTTGGTATCCTCGTGGACTCTCCTCAAGGTGCCTTCTATAGATGATATCATTTCTCGGTGTGTGTGGCTTGGGTTGGATGTGAACTCTCGTCCCTTTGTAGATTTGAACAATGACCCTTTTTTTTCCAGTAGAATCCCATTCACGACTTCTAAGACTGCTTGTTTTCGTGGGTTTCTTCTCTGAGATTTAACTCTTACCTTCCTGTGTATCACTTTTGTGCCTGTGTGTTGGGATGGGATTTACCGTCGGGTGGGTGCATGCGCGTATGGTGGTACTATTTCTATAGGCGTGTTTTGCCCATTCCTAAAATGAGAGTAGCCTCATTCCCGAATTCACCTTGATTCAAGATCTGACTAGTCCCAATAGTTTCCTTAAATTCTGATAGCTGGTTCCGGGGTTGGTCAGTACAACTAGACCACCATGGGACAATGTTCCCTTATTTAGGCGTAGTCTTCTCCTGATACACGTTCCTTTACTTCGACGTTGAAGGGTGCATGCACCGTTTTAATCCGAAGGTTTATTCATCTAAGTCGTTTTGAAAATATAAGTTTATCATGGTAATAAGAGTGGAGGTCCCTATTGTTGTTTCTTTTGATTCACTCAACAGTCTTAACTATTAACAGATTGATTGTGTTTTTATTATTAAAGGTTTCTTCCATTTAAAAGTTGATTATTATTAAAGTTAATTTTATCATGATAATGAGAGTGGATATTTCTATTGTTGTTTCATTTAGTAATCGCCCAGTAGTTTAATTATTAAAGGATAGATGGTGTTTATTTAATAAAGGTTTCATTCATGGTAAGTCAACTTTGAGTTCTTAAATTGCATCATTATAAGTCAACATTGATTATTTTGCATTGGAATCTTTTTGTGGTACCTTGTAATAGGAAGTGTAAGTTAGCATTGAAGTCTTATATATTGTTAATAAGTGATGATCTTTTAAATTCTTTTAATGAATGTATAAAGCAACCTTTATATCCATCAACTATCTATTAGGTTGATCTTTTATGATTACCCTAAAGAAAAAAAAAATGGTTATAGAATTTGGTATTGAATTCTTAAATTATCACTTAAGTAAGATAATTCTTTTCTTTATGATACATAGTGAGCTACATAGGAGTTGTACTTGTTGCATGAGTTGAATCACTTGATAAGAGATTCTTGAATTGAATGAACCTAATCTTAACAAGTTACTAATCATGATTAGAATAGATTTATATCAACTCAAAATTTGTAGTTATGCTCTTGTGTTTCTTGTTATTCTTCATGTATTATCCTCTTGCTCAATTGTGTTTAAATATTGCGTAACGGATTGATGAATCCTAGTAGATTACTTTATTGGCAACATGATAGAATGGTTGGTCTTGGGGTAGTTACTTCTTTTCGCCACTAAAGGTGTATTTATTGTTGAGCTTAATGATGGATTTAGTAATCAAATTTTCTTGTACCCTGGAATTTGTGCTTGGTTGTAATAATTTCATTGCTTGGCCTGCTTGTGTCGGGCGGGATGTAGACACCTCGATGTTCCTCAGAAAAATCACTAGCCCTAAGACCTTAAATGGTTAAAATCGATGGGAACCTGGGCTTGAGCATTGCTTATGTGTCTTGGAGGTGCTAACCATTGCAGGGTAGGACAGATGGGTAGTCAGTCTTACTATTTGTCGGTTGATTGTTGTTCATTGCTTCCTGATAATTGAAGTGTGTCTTGAGTCCTTTATGTTGATATAATAGTTGCATGCGTCTTGATTCATCGTCGTATGGTGGCATAGAGTATAATTTCTTGTTACCCTTGGACACACACACACACAAAATAAAAATAAAAAAAAATTGCACTTGTTATAAGAGGTTGTCGTTGTAACGAGGAGCATCATTACATATGGTATCAGAGCGAGGTTCAACCCGCAACTTGGGATCGCTACGGATTTTGTTGATCTAATTTGATTATACTGTTGTTGATCGAGTTGATTGTGTGCATGCAAGTAATCATGGTTAGAGGACGCCGCGGAGGCAGACGACAGGGTGCTAGGGGAGGAGGCATGACACCTCCAGTAGCATCCACACCTAAGGGGTCTAACCCCCAGGGAGACGAGCAGGTTCTTGAACAGGAGTAGATAGCAGTTGGTGATGTAGTTGGGATGATGAGATCCTTTCAGTGCATGTTCGAGGCACTGATCAGTCGTTTGGACAGAGATGAGGCCATAGCGTTGGCACCCGATGAGGTTCCACCGCACGCATCGACCATTACTAGTAGCATTCACTGTGAACTCGAGAAGGTCAAATTTCTCGAGTTCTTTGGTGCCCCGGATGGCATCACCACCGAGGCATGGTTGTAGAACATGGAGATGTGCTTCGCACTTCGCGATTATACCTCCAACATGAAGGTCCGCATGGCGATCTTTCAACTGAAGGGGAGCGCTCTTCAATGGTGGAAGACGCTCCTACCACGACTAAACATGGTCGTTGAAGACGTGTCATGGGAACTATTTGAGGAACGGTTCCAAGAGAGGTACCTTTCAGAGGAATTCATTGAGCGTCAGCTCAATGAGTTCAATGCCCTACGATAGGGAGTTCGTAGGGTGAACGAGTACGAGGCACATTTTATGGAGCTACTCTAGTATGCTCTGCACCTTAACATTGAAAAACTTAAGGTCAATAGGTTCGTGTTCGGCCTTAACGGAAGCCTACGTGCAAAGGTTAGGATTTTGATGCCTCAAACCTTGCATGATGCCATCTAGAAGGCCCTCATAGCAGAGGAGGATCTTATCAGTGGGGGTCAGACTAGGACTCCAGCGAGACCAACAGGGCAGGTTTCATCTAGAACATAGCAGCACCAGACACCAACGAGACATACACTGGGAAATCGTGGCTTCCAGAGGGGATCCACTTTCACTACACCTCGGCGACGACCACCTCAGTAGTGGACACCTTATCAGGGACAACCGCATCAGCAGCAGTGTCGCCTGCAACAACAACAGTTTAGGCCTGTACAACAGAATAGACCAGGGTTCCAAGATGGTGGGCCATCATCTTCTACTTTGGGTACCAGGACTACTGGGTTGAAGAAGGGTGTTGGATGTGTGTGGAACCACACTACCAGCACGAATCTCCTGTGGAGAGGGCCAGAGCGTCTGGATCAGCAGGACCCACTACAGTGGGAGATATGGGCAAGGCCCATCAGATTCATGCAGTAGTGAATAACCTCCAGGTAGAGCATCAGTCTACTGTTCTCAAGATGACAGGTACCGTCGCTGACCAGACCCTTAGTATTTTGATAGATCCCGGTGATACCGAGAGTTTCATTTCTAGTGCAACGTTAAAAAGGATTAAGGTGAAGACAGTCCAACATGATGAGTTTATCTTCATAGAGATGGCTTCAGGAGACAAACATAAGGTTGGAGGAAAGGTTATGGGTTGTGCCCTTAACCTAGGAGAGTTTGTCATAAGGGCCAACCTATCCATCATGATCTTAGGATCTTATGATGTCATGATTGGTATGGATTGGTTGGAATCACATGAGGCGATACTCAACTGTAAGACGAAATGATTGAGCTTGGTCGATGACGAGGGACATAGATGTGTGATTGTAGGATAGAACCAGGGAGTTTCCCTGAGGTTTGTCTCTTCCTTACAACTACAGAAGAGTATGCGCAAGGGGTGCAAGCTTTATGCGATCCTTGCACTAAACGAGAAGGGAGTAGCGGAAGGTCTAGAACACCTTCCAGTGGTGAGAGAGTTTGCGGACGTATTTCCGGAGGATTTACCTAGGATGTCACTAGAGAGAGAGTTGGAGTTTACCATAGACCTAAAACCAGGGACTAAACCGATAGAAAGAATTCCTTATCAAATGTTGACCCTAGAGTTACAAGAGTTGAAAATGCAACTGAAGGAGTTGCTGGACCTGGGACTGATACGTCCTAGTGTGTCACCGTGGGGTGCACCGATTATTTTCATACGAAAGAAGGACGAATCATGGAGGCTTTGCATTGACTATCGTCAATTGAACAAGGCAACAGTCAAGAATCAGTATCCCTTGCCGAGAATTGATGATCTATTCAATCAAATGAAGGGTGCAACGGTGTTCTCCAAGATCGATTTGTGATCAAGGTATCACTAGTTGCGGATCAAGGAGGATGATGTCCCTAAGACCACCTTTAAGATGAGTTTTGGACATTATGAGTTTATTGTTTTACCATTTGGACTTTTTATCCCCGATCTCTAGGGATAACTAGGAGATCATGTCTCGAAGCCCACAGGTCCTAGACATGGAGTACCGAGAGCAGGATTGACCTGAGCATGGCCCTGGAGGGCCCATCCTTCTTCTTCTTCGCCAGACTTGTCCTATCAGCAACAACAGCTTCCATCACCATCGACTTGGACTTGCATTAGAGAAGACTCTTGCTTCATGAGGTAATTGGTCTAGGTATCATGGTATGTGTCATGTTTGATCATTATAACTTTCTTGTATATGCATCAGGTTCCTTACATTTATGATAACTGCTTGGATCTTACACTAACCCACTTGACCATTGTTTGGGGGATTAACGAGGTGACCTAGCAAGATTGTATTCATGGGTTTTGGTTAGCCACCAGGGGGGATTTGAAGAGCCATCGTCCGCTCCCACCATACTATCACTTTACATCTTATCTCCCACACATCCATCCCATTCCCCTGGTCTGGGCATTAGGATGACCTACTTGAGGGGTTACACTTCATCTTGTGGGAAGAAGGGGCTAAAGGCCCAGGGGGTAAAAGCAGCTAGTAAAAGATAAAATCCATAGGAAATAAACCTAGAGATTCTTCGCCCAGGGATCCCCGAGAAGGCAATAAAAGGCCTCTCGATAAGAAACAAAAGGGACCCGAAGAAAAATAACAAAAAACAAGACCTAACCAAGAGGATGGGAGGTCTCATCACGAGCTGGCCCATTATGTTCATAGGTATCTAGCAGTATGACATTGTCATTATCTGGTCACCACACCAGGGCAATGACCTTTGGTTGCATGGCCAAGGGAAAGGGGGTCTCATCACAAACCAACCTTATCATTTTTGCGAAAATACTAGTGGGTAACACTGTTAGCTCTGGTCACCATGCTAAGGCAGTGTCCTCTAGTCGGACCTTGAAGTAAAAAGAAATAAAATAAATAAATAAAGAATAAAGGCAATAAAGGGGCTTAGAAAAAGTGCATCCATGACAGGTACAACTCACCTCCTACAAAGGCACTCATGAACAACACCTACCCCTGGTCTTCACTATGACTGGACATCCCTAGACCATATCGCTTCATGTACATGGCTTGAATGATCTTCTGTGGAAACTTTCCTTTTCTTGTGGATACTGGCCCAATAGGTTATTCTGTCTATTTCTTCAACTTTGTATAGTAGATCAGTGTAATGTCTTTGAGCTATTAGATGATATGCTAGGGATTTTATGCATGTATTTGATAAATTTAATGATGAAACATGATTAACATTGATATGATCCCGAGGACCGATGAGCCCATGGAGGGCGAAGTTTTTGATGTGCAGGACCATACCCGATGGACAGGTACTAGTGGACCGGTACACATGGGGATATGATGGCAGAGACATGACAACATTGTGATGAGCCTTTGCACGAGAAGAGAGAAGGACGTTCTAGCCAGGACACTTTGGCAGAGCCTGACCTAGGGGGAATCATCCATTATAGATGGAACGTCTGCCTTGGATGGACAGGACGTCACCTGGCATAGCAGGACATTATCCTGAGCATGTGGCAGTGTGATGGAGCTATTTGGCATGTGTGGCAGCTTGGAGGATCCCTAGAAGGGCCAACGTCTGGCTTCTCGATGCTTGATTTGCCCAAAAAGGGCCAACGTCTCCCTTAGAAGGGCTTGACATCCCTCTTTTTGCTCATATTATGACATTTTTCTGGCAATTAATGTAAAAACAGTGTAAATTTTCTAGTCAGCCTTGTCGACTGTTTTAATGACCTAAATTTTAATTCAAAGGTCATGGATTGGTATAAATAGAGGACGTTCCTCCTCATTTTAAACATAACATAACTCACTCTCTTGTGAGAGATTATCTTTTAGTCTTTCTCTTGGTATTTTTGGTGTTGGAAGTGAGGCACAACTCTTCTTGGAGGACTTCCTTTGGCATTTATTGTGTTTCTCTCATGGAAGGTTTACAACTAGGGTTTGATTATTCATTCTTCATGATATGTAAGTGAATTTTTCATGAAAAACTTCTTAAGTGAATGGTTGTAGGCTTAATTTCTTACATTTGCTATTATATTGCTATTATATTGTTGAATCTTGAAACCCTAGGTAGCAAGCACACTAGTAGGTCATTACTATATGTCCCCATGCTTGAGAAATTGTTTTAGCCATTGAAAAAGGAAGATATAGCCTAGTCATTGCTACACTTATCTCCCTTTTTTCTGAGTTAGCATTAAAGTATAGGTTGAAGAGAGCAGATGTCCTAGGCCTAGTTAAATCTACACCTAGGGTTTCATTCTTCTAGGGTTTGAAAAAGCCTTGCCCCTGCAACACTTTTCTCCCTTAAATTTGTACTTTGAAGCTAGCCGTTTTACCAAGTGTGTTTAGAGAAAGAGGAAGGAGCATGAGGCCTTGCTTAAGCAACACCGGAATGAGCCTCCTTCCCTTAGGGTTTTGATTCTAGGGCCCTGCCATTGCAACACCATAGAACCCTACCCTCCAGTATTTAAATTGTAAATCCTCATGAGATCTTTTTCCCTCACTTTCACTCCATTTACCCTAAGGCACTGGTATTCTTTCCAACGTTGAGCTTGTTGTGTGTAAAATCATCTTTCAAACTTTCAAATTTTGAAACCCTAACTAACCCTAATGCCACTAACTAGGGTTGAGGTCATACTTGACGCAACAACCCTTCTAACTCAGCAATTAATGATGACATCATGCCTTTATTGAGCTATTGTTGATAGAAAATACTGAGGACTTGGTCATCTTGTGATAGATATTGATGAATTGGTGGTTTTCATTGGCTAATTAGTAAAACGGTGACCTCATCTTATCTATTATATTGCTTATTGAATGAAATCAGATAGTCAAGAAGTACTAACCCTTTGAATTATAACCTACAAATATATATATATATTGTGTTATTATTCTCTTGTTTCGGGCAGGTGTTCTCAACAGAGAATTCACTTCTTTATTGGCCGATTAGCCGGAATATCTGATACTAGTGGTAACCTGTGAGGAGGGATAACCTTAACTTTTAGCCTTTTACTCTTTGCCTCCTCAAACCCCAGGTTACCGGGGACGTCTCCCCTGGGCTAACCTCCCTAAACAGAAAGAGCCCCCCATCGAGGTCACATTGGGTGGGGAGGTTCCTGTTACGCCAATTTGACCCTTATCCTTTAGCCTTGTAACCTAAAATACAAACTGCGCGATAACAGGACTGACAAACACCCCAGGAGTATTTATGAGTTTGATGAACAGGGTGTTCCATGAGTACTTGGACAAGTTCATCCAAGTATTCATTGACGATATTTTTATTTACTCTCGTATGACGGAGGAGCATGACAAGCACTTGCGCTTGGTACTACAGTGTCTGCGAGAGCACAAATTGTATGGGAAATTGTCCAAATGCTCTTTTTATCAATCGAATATTCACTACTTAGGGCATGTCATCTCCAGCGAAGGTATCGCTATGGATCTAGCCAAGGTTGAGGCTATTATGAAATGGCATGCACCGACGAATGTCATAGAAGTGCATATCTTTATGGGTTTAGCAGGATACTATCGATGGTTTGTCAAGGGATTTTCGAAGATAGCAAATCTGATTACAAAATTGCAGAAGAAAAACAAGAAGTTTGTTTGGACCAAGAAATGCATAGAAGCATTTTAGAGGCTTAAAGAGTTGTTGACAATAGCAACGATGTTAAAGGTTCCTGACATGGATGTGGACTTCTTGATGTGCACAGACCCATCCAAGGAAGGTTTAGGCAGAGTCTTGATGCAAGAAGGATGAGTGATTGCTTACATTTTGAGGAAACTGAGAAGGCATGAGGAGAACTACGCAATGCATGATTTGGAGTTATTAGCTATCATATATGCCTTGAAGGTTTGGAGACACTACCTCGTCGGATGGAAATTTGAACTAAAGACTGATCATTGTGGACTAAAACACATTTTTACGCAAAGCAACCTGAACACACGACAATGGAATTGGTTGGAATTGCTTAGCGAGTACGACTTTGAGATTACTTACATAAAGGGAACAATGAACCGAGTGGCGGATGCTTTGAGTCGGAGACCGTGCATCTTTTCGGTGTTTCCTCTTCAAACAAATCTAAATGAGAAGATTCTCACTTTACAGCATGACGATGACTGGTACAAAGAGGTCGAGGGTTTTATCGGACAAAACACAATGATGGTACCATGATATGAGGGATTTTCTTTTGATAGCGATGGGTTATTCAGGTTTAAAATTTGGATTTACATACCACCAAACGACAAGTTGAGGATGTTGATCCTGAGCGAGGATCATAGAATAGTTTACATGGCTCACTCGGGAGTCAAAAAGATGAGGACAGACCTTAAGCCCTTATTCTTTTGGAATGGAATGAAGGCAGACATAGTTAGCTATGTGGCCAGATGCCTCAAATGTCAGTAGCTAAAGGCTGAACATAGACACCCAGCGAGATTACTACAACTGCATGCTATTCCGGAATTGAAATGGGAGGTTATTTCGATGGATTTCATTGTTGGATTGCCACTAACGGTGAGGAGACATGACTCGATTTTCATAGTAGTAGACACTCTAACGAAGAGTGCTCACTTTATTCCTATGCGTACGACGTATTAGGCACCTGCCATTGCTAGATTTTTCATCAGTGAGATTGTGAGGCTGCATGGCATGCCTAAGAGGATTATATCCGATCGAGGATCGTTGTTTACTGGACGATTTTGGACGAGTTTCCAAGAGGCCTTGGGAACCCAACTTACCTTTAGTACTATGTATCACCTCGAGACTGATGGACAGACCGAAAAAATGAACCAGACCTTGGAGGACATGTTGCGCATGTATGTGATGGACCAACAAAATCGTTGGGAAGAATTCTTGCCTCCAGTAGAGTTCGCTTACAACAACAGTTACCAGAGCACCATTAAAATGGCACCTTTCGAGTTTCTTTACTGGCGACCATGTCGGATGCCCTTGAGTTGGGATTGGCTTGAGGATAGGGTCCTAGTGGGACTAGAAGTGATCCAAGAAATGGAAGAGCAAATGCAAACCATAAGGCAAAGGATTAAAGAAGCACAGGATTGACAGAAGAGTTATGCCGATGCGCACCGAGTCGACCATAGTTACAAGGTTGATGATCGAGTCTTCTTGCGGGTTAAACTACATAAGAGTTCAATCAAGTTTGGAAAGGGAGCTAAAATCTCTCCTAGGTTCATGGGACCTTTCAAGATTGTGGAGAGAAAGGGGCCCGTTTCCTATCGACTATCCTTGCTTGATTCTTTGAGGCGTATGCACGATGTTTTTCATGTATCTATTTTGAGACATTATATTAGTGATCCTATAGATGTGATTGACATGAGTTCCTTGTAGGTATTGGAAGAGGGAGAACTCATGGCTGAGTTGGTCGACATCTTAGATCATCGCATTCGACAGTTATGACGTCAAACGGTAGAGCAGGTCAAAGTCCAGTGGGACAATTATACTCCGCACTCGGCGACCTGGGAGGAGGCATATGATATGCGCCAGCAGTTTCCATTTTTGTTTGATAGATAGACATATGATACTGTGATACACTTATTTTGGCATTTATACTGTGAAACTTCAGGACGAAGTTTAGACCAAGAGGGGGTGTATGTAACATCCTGCTCTGGCGCACTGAGAAAACTTATTCTTTGCTCGCAAGTGATCTGGACTATTATGATATTAAAACATTTATCCTTGATTATGATGCGTTATGATAGATGACATGATGTTTTACTTTTTTTACATAGATAGGCGCTATTGACTCGGTTTTACTGAGTGTGCAGGGTTTTTGACCTGGAGGATGTAGAGGCATCGATGGAACCCTTGGACTCTGGATCGAGTCAGGGAGTGTGCTATTGGGGTTTGATTGTTTTACGGTGATTTTAGTACATTTGATTCAATGATATGATGTGGAAATGTCTGACATGATTGTTGATGATGCAGGCTGACGATATCTTGTCGACTAGACTCACATATGGAGTAAAGGGGCCACACACGACTACCAGAGAGGTTGAGGGAGAGGTGTGGACAACAACCCTGCCATAGCCTACTAGCACTCCTATCGTGGATTGAACTGTAGGTTAACGATTACCTAGTTCGAGAGGACCCATGATGCCATGAGGGAAGACTGTGATAGTCGCTCACGATGATTCTAAAGGGCACACAATAAGGCGGGGGCCTTATTCCTTAGAATCCCTTAGTCTCCCACAAGTTCACCTGGTGGAGTGTTGACTCCAGGGGTTATTGATGTCTACCAATCAGTCAAGAGGCGAGTGGCACCCTTGGAGCACATGGTGCATACTGAAGGGCACGTTGTGCAAAAGAAACACAAGAGGCGAGTGGCACCCTTGGAGCACGTAGTGCATCCTGAAGGGCACGTCGCACAAAAGAAACACTAGAGGTGAGTGCCACCCTTGGAGCACGTAGTGCGTCCTGAAGGGCACGTTGTGATGATGATAATAAAGGAACAAACCTAGATGGACCTAAGACAATTAACACGTTAATAATTCTTAAAAAACTTCCCTAATTAAATGTTGCCTAGCTCAGAATCAATGTTCTAAGTCTAAAACTTTACTAGGGGTAAAATTTTGTCTACCCTTAAGAAAATATCTATAAAAAAATAATAATAATAATAAAAAAGGGGGGGGCTTCAAGTAAAAACCACTGAGTAATAATTTTTGTCTTCATAAAGTTTTTGGTAGCATGAAGAGAGTAAGAAGTTAATTGAAAACATGTGAATCTAAAACATAAGGAGGCAATTAATTTATTTTAAACTTTTGATAAATTAAGAAGGTATTAAAATTATTAGTAAAAATGAAAAGAGGTTAATTATAAAATATAAGGAAGCGTTTAATTTATTTTAAACTTTTGATAATTTAAGAAGGTATTAAATTATTAGTAGATGGGGAAAGAGGAAATATAAAATTTAGGAAACTAAGGAATGGAGGAAACATAATAAGGGAAAGAGGCTTATGGTAAAAAGCAAGGTCAACTTAGTAAAGAATCTGCAATTAAGAACCTTCTAAATTGATCTAAATTAACAACTTCATTTTAGGGAAAGTATTTAAAACCTGTAAGGGAATCTAGGGACACCTAGGAGTAAATTTAGGAGTAACTCTAGGTGGGTGAGGGAATTGAGACAATTAATAAATTAAAGAAAATAATTATTGGAGGAAAGTGGGGGATGGATGGCACTTGTACGTTGGAAAATTTTTAGAAGATTTTGATTAAAACTTAAATTTAATGAGATTTAGGGAAATATGGAAGTTCTAAAACTCTATAAAAGAAAGGAAGGAGAAGGAGAAAAGGGGATCGGCTGTTAGCGTAATGTTACGTTGTCGGATTAGTGACTTGACTGATTTACTTGTGGGGAGTTGGGATTTCCCATATCGGATAGGAGTGGTAGCTCGGCCTTGCGAGGCGAGCTGGGAGATAGACGTACCATCTGGATAGTGTGTGGTCCCTTTGCAGCTCGGGGGGCTAAGGGGGAAGTAGAGTACCCCTACCGTTGGTTGGGAGGTACCGGTGAGGTCTCGACGGTCGGTGAGCAGTAGCAGCACAGAGCGCAGGATGTCATTCGAAGCGGGCGAAAGGAAAAGGTATGTCCTCCTATTTTGTAGAGTAGGATGCATTATGTCATATGCTGGGATAGGAACCTCTAGTGTAAATGGATTGAATGATTGTTTTATGTAATTACATAAGGGTGATTTTGCTCCTCTCTTTTTATACCTCTAGCCTGCAAATTCCCAGCCGATCCTTTCAGTATTGATTTATACGAAATTGCCCTCTTCATTTTACTGTCTAAAATGAGGGATAACTGAGGGTAAACTCTTACTGAGGAATCACAATGTCATCCCTAGATTCTACTTGCTATCGTCAACCCCCTTTTTCTTCATCAACCTCCCTAAACAAAAGGTGCTAAATTCTGTTCTGCATTGGCTCTTGATGATTTGACTAGTTTTATCATTCCTGCATCTTATTCATAAAGGATGTACAAATTTCACCCCAACATTCATAGCCTTGGATTTTAAATCTGAATTTTAATTCAAGATTGTGTTTCCACTCTGCGTATTTTATCACATCTCACCGATGGTTTTACCTGCCTCGTTTTAGAAATTTTCACTGGCTTTAGTGCACAGGCGGGATTAATTGTGGTTGCGATTGTTTATACTGCCCTGGACATTCGCCCTCCACCCTGTTCAATTTCTTTTACGCCTGAGTCTCTGTCTAAATCAAATTCCCACCAGTTGGTTGTGTTGCCTGTCGGCATTGGTTGATTCTTCTTAGGGTTGGAATCTTTAGATGGTTGGGTTGTGTGAAGGTGAAGTGTTGGTGTTGAACAGGCCACGGGGACAACTCCAGTGTTGTTGAGTGGATGGCTATGTCTGCACCCTTTTAAATTTTCCTTGGGCAGTGACGTGTAGTGCAATATTGTTGACCCATGGGCTTCCCTTGAATTGGTTGCTTGGACGATTTGTGTATTGGAGTTTGTATTGATATACTTTGACACTTGGAGGATCATTCTTGGTTGACTCCATTGTAGAAATGAACAAAAGGCCACAAATTTTATTGATGTGATGCTTGATGGATCAGCTGTATTGTCCAACCCCCACGCAGTTCCATGGATGGTTGCGTCCTGCCCTTGATTTTTAATTATGTTGGGTAGTTTGTACGTAGCGCGCAACCTTGGGATCCTCGTGGGCTCTCCTCGAGGTGCCTTCTATAGATGATATCGTTGCTCGGTGTGTGTGGCTTGGGTTGGATGTGAACTCTCGGCCCTTGGTAGATTTGAACAATGACCCTTTGTTTTTCAGTAGAATCCCATTCACGGTTGCTGAGACCACTTGTTTTCGCGGGTTTCTTCTCTGAGATTTAACTCTTACCTTCCTATGTATCGCTTTTGTTCCTGTGTGTTGGGCTGGGATTTACTGTCGGGTGGGTGCATGCATGTACGGTGGCACTATTTCTGGAGGCATGTTTTGCCCATTCCTAAAATGACAGTAGCCTCATTCCTGAATTTTCCTTGATTCAAGATCTGACTGGTCCCAACAATTTCCTTAAATTTTGACAACTGGTTCTAGGGTTGGTCAGTACAGCTAGACCACCATGGGACAGTGCGCCCTTATTTAGGTGTAGTCTTCTCCTGACACACGTTCCTTTACTCCGACGTTGAAGGGTGCATGCACCATTTTACTCCGAAGGTTTATTCATCTAAGTCATTTTGAAAAGCTAAGTTTATCATGGTAATAAGAGTGGAGGTCCTTGTTGTTGTTTCTTTTGATTCGCCCAACAGTCTTAACTATTAACAGATTGATTGTGTTTTTATTATTAAAGGCTTCTTCCATTTAAAAGTCAATTATTATTAAAGTTAATTTTATCATGATAATGAGAGTGGATATTTCTGTTGTTTCATTTAGTAATCGCCGAGTAGTTTAATTATTAAAGGATAGATGGTGTTTATTTAGTAAAGGTTTCATTCATGGTAAGTCAACTTTTAGTTCTTAAATTGCATCATTATAAGTCAACATTGATTATTTTTCATTGGAATCTTCTTGTGGTACCTTGTAATAGGAAGTGTAAATTAGCATTGAAGTCTTATATATTGTTAATAAGTGATGATATTTTAAATTATTTTAATGAATGTATAAAGAAGCCTTTATATCCATCAACTATCTATTAAGTTGATCTTTTATGATTACCCTGAAGAAAAAAAAAATGGTTATAGAATTTGGTATTGAATTCTTAAATTATCGCTTAAGTAAGATAATTATTTTCTTTATGATACATAGTGAGCTACATAGGAGTTGTACTTGTTGCATGAGTTGAATCACTTGATAAGATATGCTTGACTTGAATGAACCTAATCTTAACAAGTTACTAATCATGATTAGAATAGATTTATATCAACTCAAAATTTGTAGTTATGCTCTCGTGTTTCTTGTTATTCTTCATGTATTATCCTCTTTCTCAATTGTGTTTAAATATTGCATAACATATTGATGAATCCTAGTAGATTACTTTATTGGCAACATGATCGAATGGTTGGTCTTGGGGTAGTTACTTCTTTTCGCCACTAAAGGTGTATTTATTGTTGAGCTAAATGATGGATTTAGTAATCAAATTTTCTTGTACCCTGGAATTTGTGCTTGGCTGTAATAATTTCATTGCTTGGTTTGCTTGTGTCAGGAGGGATGTAGACACCTCCATGTTCCTCAGAACAGTCACCAGCCCTGAGACCTTAAATGGTTAAAATCGATGGGAACTTGGGCTTGAGCATTGCTTCTGTGTCTTAGAGGTTTTGCAGGGTAGGACGGATGGGTAGTCAGTCTTATTATTTAACGGTTGATTGTTGTTCGTTGCTTCCTGATAATTGAAGTGTGTCTTGAGTCCTTTATGTTGATATCATAGTTACATGTGTCTTGATTTGTCGTCATGTGGCGACACAGAGTATAATGTCTTGTTACCCTTGGACACACGCACACACACAAAAAATAAAACATTGCACTTGTTATAAGAGGTTGTCGTCGTAATGAGAAGCATCATTACATAGCCCTACTTCTACTTTAGGTGTTTGACATTTCAACTAGATCAACAGTCTTGTGGCCCTCTTCTCTATCAATCGTTGAGATCTCCTTTAGGTCTCCAGATGATCTAATGGTCGATGTTTACTTTGGTTCTTTACCTGGAATCCATAGATTCATGCCACCTATCCTTTGGATTTGATGGTCCAGATCTATTTCGGCCCTTCAGTGCTTTGTCTCCTCAACACTTTGGCACTTTGACACTTTGATGCTTTGGTGTTTTGGGATTTGGGAGTTTCAACTCTCAATCTGAAACTCTCGAGGTGATTTCTCTAAATTCTATGATTTGTCGTCACATATCCCTTTGCATATGACGACTATGAATTGCTTCGGGACTTTACCCGAAGCTCACATATCTACGGCATGTCTCTAATGAACTCCGACGGCTCAGATTCACTTCGGGTAATATGATGCTTGAGATTTACTTCAGATGATCTGATGATTCATATTCACTCTGGTTGATCAGATGATTGAGTTTTACTTTGGATTTTCGGCTCTCTAGGATTCGGAAATCTCAAGTCTCAAACTTGCCTCCTCTTGAACTCACAGTATCTGATGGGTCAAATTCACTTGGGTGATCCGACGCTTGAGGTTTACTTTAGATGATCTGACAATTCAGATTCACTCCAGCTAATCAGGTGATTGAGAGTTTACTTTAGATTTCCGGCTTTCTAGGCTTCGGAAATCTTAAGTCTCAAACCTTGGTAAGTTCTCTCTCCTACGTGTGTGAAGTGCTAAGGCTCGTGAACCTTTCTATGATTAGACATATGTTGATCCTTTGCACCATGATCCAACAACCACTTTCGCTCCTCCTCCTGAGCTTCTGACTTTCTCTGACTTAGAATATTTTCTAAGTGCTTGAAGGATTCGATCTTTGCTCCTCCTACGGGTCCGTCTCCTGGATTTCATCTGCGCTCCTGAAAGTGCTATCTCTTTTGAGCTTGATTTCCTTGAAGATTTCAATGTCCCACATGCTCCTTGTGTTTCAGGGATCATGTCAACCTCAGATCGAAGGTCAATGACGATCGATGGTTCACAGAAATTGCAGGGCCCCAACATGCGTGCTCTTAACCAGAGACTTCATCCTCCGCAATATGGAAAGTGCTCGTTCGATTCTAGTCAAACTGGGATTGTTGATATTCCATCCCATCGAGATCAAAGGCAAGGGTGAATTGCAGGCCACGAACTAGCACATCCTCTATTTTCACCTTCGCACTCCGTATTGATTCTTTTGATACTGAGAGGGGGGTGAATCGGTATCAAGTACAATTTAAAAACCTTTTTCAACTTATAATTAAACCATTCAATTATATCCAATGAGAAATGAACAATAGTATAAGAGTTACACCAATACACCACAATACACCATGCACAATATATGAGAAATAATCAATAGTTTTTGTTCAAGGGAAGTAATGACTTCCAAAGGTATCTACAGCTTCCAAATGTAAAGGGAGGGATAAACCTCCAAGAGGAAGATACGATCCTCAAATATCAAGAGAGATTTGAACTCTCCATCCTTTCCCCTTCCTTCCACCCAAGAATATATGAGAGATAATAAAACTTTACATTAAATCATCACCATCAACCAATCATCACATAGAACCTGATAATGCTTCCTGAGGCTTCCTCAATTTCTGCAATTCTTCAATTCTTGGAGTACTTTGATCCTATAGATAATATTACTCAATGTATTCTCTGAAACTCCTTCAATTTTCACTCCTTGAATCCTCCCAAAAAAGAGGTTATAGAAATAATGGTAGACTTTATTCAATTATGGTCTATTCAGGAAGGTGAACTTGCACAGAATGCCCCGCGCTCAATAATTAACATCCAATTCTGAAACTCTCACACAAGAAACTAAAGTCCGTAATATTTCCAATGAAATTTTTCCCACTTCATTTGGATTCTCGATGAAGAATTTATGACTGTTTTACCCAGAACACTTGTTTATTAACTAGCTTCAGGACTGGTCACAAACCCTATCTTCCACAGAGTGTATCTCCATAAGTTTAGCGAATCAAGAGATGAAATTTTTACCAAAGGTACCTTGATATGAATTCTCAATACCATAGAAATTTCACCATATGAATCATTCTATAAAACAAGTTATAGCAAAAATGGTAAGATGACCTGAAAATAACATACCTTAGAACACATCACCAAAAGACTTCATCCTCCCTTTAAATCCGGCCTTCTTTTCTTCTTATTTACTCTGAAATTTGAATTGTATCAAATGAATGTATAATGATGTTTATTTATACCATTTATGTCAATTCCTTTTAACATTAGGGCCGACCTGACACTTTCTTATTTTGTAATTCTTTTCTTTAATTATCTTTAGGGCCTACATGTACTTCCTTCTTCAATTCACTTTGTCATCTTCAAAAATTCATTTCTCCTTAACCATGAGTATCCACGTGATGTGCCACATACCACCGGAAACAACATGATGTATACTATCCATCCATGGGTGTTGTATCTGCATGTGCATTTTCCTTCATGTCCAAATACCTTCATCAATCTTGTGGTCCAAAACCCATGACTAGGGTTGACATCAATGACAACAACCAANNTTCCAACAATCTCCCCCTTTGTCATTGATGGAAACACTCATGCTCCCCCTATCATCATGATCCCAATTTCTCTCCCCCTTTGACATCAATGGAAAAGGTTAGGGCTTCTCCCCCTGAGTTTAATGGAAAAATGTAACTCTCTTCTTTGGGGCTGATCCCCCTGAACATGTGGCACTCAATAATACTTCGTCCTTGTTTTTGGTCTTTGGGACATTTCTTCCTTGGAATCCTTTTGTGTGGCTTATGTATTCTCTCTCTTATTCATGTTTAGGATGTATATGTTGTTTGGTCTTCTTGTTGTAGTTGCAACCAATCTTCCTGAGTTATTTTCTCTGATTTTACATTTTCGGGAATCAAACGTAAGAGTGTATCCTTGATCACACATTTTACTAACACTGAGTAGATTATGAT
>ML790876.1:54860-85016 GCA_009831015.1 Picea engelmannii | reverse complement strand
TCAAAAACATGTCTTACAATGCTCAAACTGACAAACCGACTGCTCCAATGGCTTCCCAGCGTCCCAAAACCCCTGTCTGGGCTCTTTCGGCACCTCAATCGGTCGAAAAATAAGAAAGATAGGCCTCCTGGAAGTCTCCTTCTTCAAGATTGCTGTCTCTGGTTCTACAATTCACACCCCTCTTCAATGAACCTGGCTCACATGCATTTTAAAGCGTATAAACCTAGCACCGGGTGCAACCGTGCCAACGGTGCAAACCGTAGGATGGTTAAGGGCCTGCCAGCTCCTAACCGCCTCGGGACCTGGGCGTATGAGAGCATATGACCGCACGCTAGACAATGGTGGTTAAGTCGTTACCAAACCGTGCAACTAACCCCCACACTCCAAGTCATATGGCACATGTTATATGACCAAGGGTTAAGTTTTAAATCGCGCGCGCATATAAAACGGTCGGCTACATTATATAGAACATGGTCATATTACATTTCAAAATGACCACGGGCCGGGGCTAAGACCCGACCCGACCCCCGCCCATATATACATTGAAATGACTTTATAAAATATGTGTTTGGTTATATGTTAAGTCACATGACATGGGCGCATTGGTCGGATGGTTATATAAAGGAGAGTGAAATTGCACAGAATGCCCCACGCTTAATAATTAACATCCAATTCTGAAACTCACACACAAGAAACTAAAGTCCATACTCTTTCCAATGAAATTTGTCCCACTTCATTTGGATTCTCTATGAATATGTTATGATTGTTTTACCCAAAACACCTATTTATTGACTAGCTTCAGGACTGGTCACAAACCCTATCTTCCACAGAGTGTATCTCCATAATTATAGAGAATCAAGAGCTAAAGTTTTTACCAAAGGTACCTTGATATGTCTTCTCAATACCATAGAGATTTCACCATCTGAATCTTTCTATAAAAAAAGTTATAGAAAAAATGGTAAGATGACCTGAAAATAACATACCTTAGAACACATCACCAAAAGACTTCATCCTCCCTTGAAATCCGGCCTTAGTTTCTTCTTATTTCCTCTAAAATTCGACTTGTATCAAATGAATGTATAATGATGGTTATTTATACCATTTATGTCACTTCCTTTTAACATTAGGGCTGACCTAACACTTTCTTATTTTGTAATTCTTTTCTTTAATTATCTTCAGGGCCTACATATACTTCCTTATTCAATTCACTTTGTCATGTTCAAAAATTCATTTCTCCTCAACCATGAGGATCCACGTGATGTGCCACATACCACCGGAAACAACATGATGTATACTATCCATCCAAGGGTGGTGTATCTACATGTGCATTTTCCTTCATGTCCAAATACCTTCATCGATCTTGCAGTCCAAAACCCATGATTAGGGTTGACATCAATGACAACAACCAATCTTCCAACGGATTCCACACCCTCGATCTCCATTCATAGATCAATGGTTCATAGCAATTGCAGGGTTCAAATTGACTATCGTGCAATTTGACATCTCGGAGCCTCGAGCTCCAAGGTTCCTAGACCCATGTTACGTGGATATTCATATAACTCTTGGGCTATAATCCCTACTCTTAGTCGGGTTTTTGGCTAAGGGAATAGGCACAAGTTTAGAGTCTCATAGACTACTGGTCTAAAGGGAACACCTTCCCAACCCACATAGCTTTAATCTCTAAATCAAGGCAAAGTAACTTGTGAGGTCACCAAAACGGTAGCTATGCCCAGAGGCTTGCTCCGACTCTAGATTGGTGATGTAAATTCTTGGGGAAAGTGCCTTTGAGTGATTAAACTGGAGCATATGGAAAGTCAAACTGAAATATGGGTTCTCAAGGGAACAAACACATACTCATAACTTAATCATTTAATACAGAGAAAGAACCCTTTATAGACATGTAAATACTCACATGCATCCATTATCTACAATTCAAAGCATAAGGCAAGAAAACACTTATCAGAACCAGAGAGCATGATGCGACTACTGAAAGGGGTTCTCGTTTCCACCCAACCATAGGCTCAGTCACTACTAGTGGATTTATCACTGGCCACCCCCAAGCTTAAGCTACAATGCTTTCAGATTCAATTGCTTACTTACATCTCAACGGAAGTTAGGGACGAAGGTTACTCTCCTTCTCCCAATATAGAAATAAATAAGGATGAAGGTTACTCTCCTTCTTCTGGACCAATCTTTATTTTCTGTGATCAGAACTCACTATTCCTCTTTCAGTCCTTCCTCGAACCAGATTTTTCTCTGTCATCTATGAATTTTTCCATCAGTATTCCTCTTCCGACCACACTTCCTTTCTTTCCTTCCTCGGAAAGATTGCATGTGGCTTGAATTCCTATTCTGTGGTCAGGTCTAGAATCCTTACAAATGGTCAGTATTTCCCATGCCCTCATTAACTCTTGAGGAGGTCTTCCCACCTACCAGTTGGATTATAATTCATTCCTGGGTCAGAGGGTTGTTCTGATATGAGTAATTAATTCCAGCATGGTACTGGTTTGGTGGAGGTTAATGAAACCATTCTAGGTCCCCTCCACCACCTTTCATAGCATTCATGGTTTTCTCTTAGCACATCCCCTCTTTCAACATTCATGCAACACGTAACCATTTTCTATTAAAATAACAAAATTTACATTCATCGACCTTTTGCACAAAGGTCCATCAAATCAAACATTTACACTTTCAGGTTTGCCATAGTTCCTTGGCCAATATAGTTATATTTACAGACTAGGGGAAACAGGGTGTTACAATTCCCTCCCCCTTAAAGGAACATCATCCTCGATGTTCTATCTGTCAACATGACATGTATGCATAGGAGTAAACAAAATCAGATATGCTTGTCTCATGGCATCCTCCATTTCCCATGTAGCCTCATCTGGGTCAAAGTGTTTCCACTAGACCTTGACCTGTGCAATGGTTCAGTTCCTGAGTGAGGTTTCCTTCCTGTCTAATATGCATTGGGGTTCTAGCAGGAATTCTCCCTCTGGCTCCAATTGGATCACAGACCAGACAATTATATGATTAGCATCATGTATATATTTGTTCAATAATGAAACATGAAAAAAATTATGTTCCTTTATAGTGGGAGGAAGTGCTATCCTATAGGCTACAGGTACTACTCTATCTAATACTTCAAAGGGTCCACAATACCAAGGTGCCAATTTGGCATAGGCTCCCATTCTAAGGGAACTCTTCCTGGGTCTAACTCTAAGATAGACATGGTCTCCAGTCTTGAAATCTCTGGGAGTTTTCTTTCTGTCGACGTAACTTTTCTATCTATCCTAAGCAATCTTCAGATTTTGTCTTATCTGAACCACTTTTTGTTCCATTTATTTTAGCATGTTGGGTCTGATTGTAATTTTTTCCATTGGGTTACTCCAGCTGACTGGAATCTTTCACTGTTTACCATAGAGGGATTCAAAAGGGATCATCTTCAAGGATTCTTGATAACTGTTGTTGTAGGCAAACTCTACCAATGGTAGGTAGTATTCCCACTTCTTAGGCTGATGCATTACATGCATCCTTAACATGTCTTATACTATTTGGAACTTTGTTCACTCTTTCTATCTATCCATTAGTTTGAGGGTTATAAGCTATGTTTAACAACAATTTTGTCTCAAAACCATCCATTAGGGATTTCCAAAAGATTGAAGTGACTTTGGTATCTGGGTCAGATACAATTTCCTTGGCCATGCCATGCAGTCTAAATATATCCTTCATGAATATGTTGGCAATATCTATGGCCTTACAAGTTGATTTGACAAGAATGAAATGAGCAGACTTACTCAATTTTTCCATCACCACCATGATGGCATCATTTTTCTTGGTCGACTTTGGTAATCTAGTGATGAAGTCCATGGATATGGTTTCCCATTTCCATTCTGGGATAGGTAGGGGCTATAACAATCCTACTGGATGTTGGTGTTCTACCTTAACATGTTGGCATTCTAAGCACTTAGATAAATAGTTAGCTATGTCTTTCTTCAATCTAGGCCAATAGAATTGTTTCCTAGCGGTCGTGATTATTTTCTGATATCCTGGGTGATCAGTATATGGTCTCTTATGTAGTTCATCCATTATGAACCTCTTCAATTTGTCACAGTTTAGAACATACGATCTATTTTTGTAAGTTAGCAGGCCTTCTTCAAGCATCTAATAGCCCTCATATTTTATCCCTGTAGGCTCTTGCCTCAGGTATGAGGTCACAGTCTTGAAGAATGCATCTGTTTCTTGTGCATTCCTAACTCTTTCCCTGACATCCATTTCACAGGTGCTTACCGCTGCCAGATGAATCAATTTTACACTTCTTCTAAGGTCATCGACCACCCTATTTTCCTTTCCTTTGATGTGTTTGATTTCGAAATCAAACTCACTAGGGAGAGCCATCCACCTAGATTTCTTGGCATTGAGTTTTGGTTGATAAAACATGTCTCTCAATCCATAATGGTCTATCATAAGAACAAATATCCTACCCAGGAGGTAGTGCCTCCACATTTTTAAAGCATGTACTATGGCAGCCAACTCTAGGTCATGGGTCACATAATTGATCTCATGCTCATTTAATTTCCTGGACGTGTAGAAAATTACACGTCCCTCTTTCATAAGGACTCCTTCGAGTCCTTCCTTGCAGGAATAGGTACACACAAGGAAATCATTATTCGAGTCTGCAATATTTAGCACGGGTGCATGGGTCAGGAGGTATTTTAGTTCGTGAAATATTTCTTCACATTTTGATGTCCAAATGAATTTAATCCCCTTTTTTTGAAGGGCAATGATTGGACAACCAATCTTGGAAAACCCTTTTATGAACCTTCTATAGTATCCTGCTAAGCCTATGAATGATCTAATATCGGATACATCCTTCAAGGTAGGCCATTCCATAATAGATCTGATATTTTCGGGGTCTACTACCACCCCTTCCTTAGATATGACATGGCCTAAGTAATGGACTTGCTTCTGAAAGAAATCGCACTTGCTAAACTTAACATAGAGTTGATTATCTCTTAGTACTTGAAGTATGAGTCTAAGATGTTCTTCGTGCTCCTCCCTGTTCTTGGAGTAGATTAGGATATAATCAATGAAAACCAATACAAATTTGTCCAGGAATTTGATGAATACATTATTCATCAAGCACATAAAAGTTGTGAGGGCATTGGTTAACCCAAATGGAACCACCATGAATTCATAGTGACCATACCTCGTCCTGAAGGTTGTTTTGTGGATGTCTTAATCCTTAATCCGGACTTGGTTGTATCTAGACCTTAACTCGATATTCAATAAGATGGAAGCACCTCCCAATTGGTCGAACAGGTCATCGATTCTTGGTAAGGGGTACTAGTTCTTTATGGTTGTCTTATTGAGTTGTCTGTAATCTATGCAAAGTCGGAGTGTGCCATATTTCTTTTTCACAAACAAGACGAGCACTCCCCATGGAGATACATTGGGTTGGATGTATCCTTTTTCCATCATCTCCTTTAGCTATATCTTGAGCTCAACCATCTCTAGCATTCTCATTCTATATGGCGTTCTAGATGCTAATACCGCTCCTGGTGTAAGTTCTATTGAGAAGTCGATATACCTTCTCAGAGGTCAACCTAGTACCTCTTCTAGGAACACATCCTTGTATTATCTTAATATGGGGTGATTCTCTAGGTTTGGTTTGTCATTATCAATATATTCCATTACCTGTATGGCATATAAGGAACACCCCTTTCTGCAATACTTTTTCATTTGAAGGGATGATATTTGTCTCACTGAGACAGGCTTCTGAATCCCTTGGAGGGTCGTTTTTCTCTCTTCTTCATTTACACATTCTAAAGTTTTATGATAATAGTCCAATTTAGTTTTATAAGCAGCCAACCAATCCATACCAATCAACAAGTCATAAGATCCCAGGGGATGTATGTTAAGGGTCACTCGGTTGGGCAATCCACCCATGATATATTGATAGGCTAGTATGACCTATGCCACCTTTCTTTTGGTGTCAGTGGATAATCGCACCAACCATGGTTTAACATGTCTAATTGGTTGCATTCTACACTTATCAACAATATAAGGGGCCACATAACTCAAAGTAGAACCTAGGTCATTTAAAATAGAAACTAGATGGTTGGTGATCATACCTTCTAGCTCCACTACCGAAGCTTGGTGGTTGGCTTGATTATTGTCCAAGGCTACATAGATTTGTGGCATTCTCCTAGCCACATTATTGATGGTGGTATCTTATTGGATATTTTAGACTCTCTTACTGTTCTATTGTCAGTGTGGGTAGTCCCTCAATCTATGATCTTGTCCACAACCCCAACATTTTAAGGGTTCCTTCTTTAGGTTATCGGTCTTTTCTGGGACTGTCTTAAAATGTTTATTTCCACTTTGAGAGGGGAAATTTTTCTGATATACACTTATAGTAGGAAGGATCCTTCTAGAATATTTTCCATATTTCTTAAATATTGAGGATTTAAACCCCTTCTTTTGGAATCCCAAACTACTCCTCTTCTTCCAGTCCTCGAGAGGTCTTGTCTTACTCAAAAATTGTTCATAACAACACCTCGCCTTCCAGATAGTTTCTTCTAAGGGATTTGGTTCATCTAACTCAATCCTATCCTGGTAGGTCTGAGGTAACCCACTAATGAACTGCTTCATTTTTACTTTTTCAACTTTTATGTAGGGTACATACCTCAATAGTTCAAGGAATTTATTGACAAATTCATCTATGGTGAGCTGCCTAGCCTGAGTTCATTGAATTCCTTAGTCTTCCCATCCATGTATCTCTCTGACAGATATTGCTTCCTGAATTATTTCTCAAACTGTTTCCATGACAAGTCCTTCTCATGGACTCCTTTCACATTCCTAAGGTATTCCCACCAAATGGAAGCCTTTCCATTCAGGTTAAAGATGGTTATTCGAACCTTCAAGTTTTCAAAGTAGTCATGGAATCTAAAGTATTTATTTAAACCAAGAAGCCAAACTTTAGCCTGTTCTCCCCTCCTAATATCTCCATTGAAAGAGGGTGGTTTGGATTTCTTGAATTCTTCAGGATCATGATTTTTGGAACGCTTCCGCTTCTTTCCTTTCCTCTGAGAATGTTAGCTTTCTCTACTACTAGAAGATCCTTCAGATTTGCCAACTTCCTTTCCAAGGGAATATACCGATGAGTGTCCTCTACCTCTAGGTTGGGACTTCTTCAAGGCACTTCTCCCAGTGTGGTCACTTATGGAATCATGTTTTCGAATCTCAGGTGGACTTTGAATTCTCTTCTTATGTCGTCAGTCCACATGACTGGTTGTGGGTTCATGCTGTAGTTGCCTCTGTGTGTCGGACAAGATCTGCAATAAGACTGCATTAATTTTTTTTTGTTTTTCTTGATCCTTTATCAATCTCTCATTGTCAGCCTTGCAACTCTATAATTCGGCCCTGAGGCTCCTTACAGTTTCAGCTAGATTGGGAGGGGTTTCCACCGCCCTCCTTTCATCAGATTCTTTGTCTCTATTGTGGGATCCATCCCCCAGTTCATGACACATCACCATCCTTTATTCTTGAAGTTTTCCCATGATTTACTAACTACTTGAGTGTTGACAAAAACACTTATTGTTAGCTAAAAATCTATTAGTTCATGAACAATACATGGTTCAATTTATTAAATGCACACACACAGTAGAAAGTTTCATTCTTTTCTTTAATAACATTTTTAAACAAACTTTTTAAGAAAGAGGTAGGGTAGAGTGTCACTCTTTTAAAAGTAATCCAAATAGAGTTTTTAAGTGACTTGTCCATGAGCCAAAGCATGCCAAGTGTTGTAACCATTCTCTGATACCAATTTGTAACACACCCACGATGGGGCAAAAATAAAAAAAAATTGTCCTCCTTACAGGAACAAATCCTTTCCCTCTACGATTCCAAATTTGGGAAGTTCAGGACTCAACCCGACCCTCCGATCAATATTCTATGATTATCTAAGTCAAACAAGACTTTGAGACCTAATAGTCTCACCTCCTAATCAAACATAAGCCCTTCCAACTTCTGGTGAAAGTCTTATGATACCCGTGACATTCTCCTTTGCACTTCAGCGAAGACTTAGAGTTGGTGTTAGCCCCTTTTTTCTTGGCCCCTCCTCAGGTGTGACCTTGGGCAATGACCTCATGCAAACACAAAATTGCGAGCGTGCCCAAAGGTGGTTTGAAACCAAACTACTTTTTGGCTTGCAATTCACCTTGAGCCTCCACATGTCCTTTCTCCAAAACCATGGTTTGGATTACAGCCCACCCTCAACATTTTAAAGTTCACATAGATCTTATCGTTGCAATGATACAGGACCCTCGATCTCCTGATCTTGATGGTACTATTAGAACGGGTGGTTCATATCTACCCTTTTCAAATCCATGGACCAGATCTATCCCTCCTAAATCAACAGATGTGATGTCCTTCGTGATTTTGAACTTCGTACTTTTCAAATCTCAAACCCTTCTTTCCTCCGTACATCAATATTTCATATTTGACAATCTGTGGACACCTGTCCTCCTAAATTAATGGCCCTGCTTCAACTTCAGGTGTTTTACCTTTCAACTAGATCAACAGTCTTGTGGCCCTCTTCTCAATCAACAATTGAGATCTCCTTCGAGTCTCCAGACTTCTGAGAACTCAAATCTCAAACTTCACCCTTTTTCCCAATGACTTTTATCTGAAGGTTATAAACCACTGATCTGTGTCCACTTGATCTGACGATCAAGGATTACTTTGAGACTTTACCCAGAGTCCATAGGTCCACACCACGTGTTCTCTAGACCGAACGATTTAGATCTACTTCAGACGATCTGACGGTCGACGTTTACTTCGGGTCTTTTCACGGAATGCACAGATTCATGCCACTTGTCCTCAGGATTTGACGGTTCAGATCTACTTCGAACGATCTGATGGTCGACGTTTTCTTCATGTATTTACCTAGAATCCACAGATTCATGCCACCTTTCCTCTCGATCTGATGGTCCAGATCTATTTTGGTGCTTCGACTCTTCGGCTCCTCGAAAATTTGGCACTTTAGTGCTTCGGTGCTTCGGCCTTTCGGGCTTCGGGAGTTTCAAATATCAATATGAAACTCTCAAGGTGATTTCTCTGAAGTCTATGATCTGTCATCACATTTCCCTCTGGATCTGAGAGCTATGAATTACTTCAAGAATTTACCCAGATCTCACAGATCTATGTCGCGTCTCTACTAAACTCCAACGACTCAGATTCACTTTGGTTGATCTGATGCCTGAGATTTACTTCAGACGATATGCCGATTCAAATTCACTCCGGCTGATCGGACGAATGGGATTTACTTTGCATTTTCGGCTCTCTGGGCTTCAGAAATATCAAGTCTCAAACTTGCTTCCTCCTGAACTCACAATATCTGACGGCTCAGATTCACTTGGGAGATCCGATGCTTGAGGTTTATTTTAGATGATCTGATGATTCAGATTCACTCCGGCTGATTAGGCGATGATATTTTACTTCGGATTTTCAACTCTCCGGGCTTCAAAAATCTCAAGTCTCAAACCTTGGTAAGTTCTCTCTCCTCCATATGCGAAGTGATGAGGCTCGTGCACCTTTCTCCGATCAGAAAGTTGTGGATCCTTTTCACTATGATCCAACGGCCACTGTCACTCCTCCTCCTAAGATTCTAACGTGCTCTGACTTAGAATATTTTCTAAATTATTGAAGGATTTTACCTTTTCTCCTCCTACGAGCCCATCTCCTGGATTTCATCTGCGCTCCTGAAAGAACTATCTCTTCTGAGCTTGATCTCCTTGAATATTTCATCGTCCCACACACTCCTTGTGTTTCAGGGATCACGTCAACCTCAGATCAAAGGTCAACGATGATCGATGATTAACAGAAATTGCAGGGCCCCAACATGTGTGCTCTTTAATAGATAGTTCGACCTCCACAATTTGGAAAGTGATAGTTTGATTCTAGTCTAACCAGGATCGTTGATCTTCCAGCCCATCATGATCAATGACAAGGGTGAATTGTGGGCCGCTAACTAGTGCATTTGTTATTTTCACCTTCACGCTCCGTAGTGATTCCCCACCCTCGATCTTCATTCATAGATTGACGGTTCATAGCAATTGTGTGGTTCAACTTGACTATCATTCAATTTGACATCTCAGAGCCTCAAGCTCCAAGGTTCCTAGACTCGGGTTACATGGATATTCATATAAATCTTGGGCTATGATTCTCTTTCTTAGTCGGGTTTTTGGTTAAGGGAATAGGTGCAAGTTCAGAGTCTCCTAGACTATTGGTCTAAAGGGAACACCTTCCCAACTCACAGATATTTAAGCTCTGAATCAAGGTAAAGTAACTTGTGAGGTCACCAAAATGGTAGCTATGCCCAAAGGCTTGATCCAATTCTGAATCAGTGATGTAAATTCTAGGGGAAAGCGCCTTCAAGTGATTAAACTGGGGTGTATGGAAATTCAAACTGAAATATGGGTTCTCAAGGGAATGAACACATACTCATAACTTAATCATTTAATACAGATAAAGAACCCTTTATAGACATGTAAATACTTGCATGCATCCATTATCTATAATTCAAAGAACAAGGAAAGAAAACACTTATCAGAACCATAGAGCGTGATGCAAATGATGAAAGGGGTGCTCGTTTCCACCCAACCATAGGCTCAGTCACTCCTAATGGATTTATCACTGGCCACCCCCGAGATTAAGCCAAGATTCTTTGGGATTCAATCTCTTACTTATAGCTCAACAAATCTTAGGGATGAAGGTTACTCTCCTTCTCCCAATATAGAAATAGATAAGGAAGAAGGTTACTCTCCTTCTCCTGGATCAATTTCTATTTTTTGTGATCAGAACTCATTGTTCCTCTTTCAGTCCTTCCTTGGACCCGAGATTTTCCTCTCTCGTCTCTACATTTTTCTGTCCATCTTCCTCTACCCATCACACTTCTTTTCTTCCCCTCCTCAGTAATATTGTGTGTGGCTCGAATTCCCAGTCCATGGTCAAGTCTGGAAGCCTTACGGATGGGAGATATTCCCCATCCCCTCATTAACTCTTGAGGAAGTCTTCCCACCTACCAGCCCAACTGTAATTCATTCCTAGGTCAGAGGGTTTATCTAATATGAGAAATTAATTCCAGCATGGTACTAGTTCGGTGGAGGTTAATGAAACCATTCTAGGTCCCCTCCACCACCTTTCATAGCATTCATGGTTTTCTCTTAGCACATCCCCTCTTTTATAAGTCATAAAACATGTAACCATTTTCAATTAAAATAACAGAATTTACATTCATCGACCTTTTGTACAAAGGTCCATCAAATCAAACATTCACACTTTTAGGTTTTCCATAGTTCCTTGGCCAATATAGTTATATTTACAGACTGGGGGAAACATGGTGTTACACTGTTAGCAAGTCGGTAAGCCATCGTGTAAAGATGAGTTTCCATTATTTGAAAAGTGGGTTGTTGATTGTTGGGCTCTAAAGATGTCTAAAAACAAACTTAGTTTAACATTAATTTATCAACCCGAGGATTCATCTTTTATCTCAAAGAATATTGGAATAGTCTATGCAGATAGCTTGTAGAGGCTAAAATCATGTAGTGAAAGCATATCTGAGTTTATCAACAATCAAGTTTCTCAAACATTCATTAAAGATTCTAGGAATTGAAATCTAAAGTTGTGCAATGGAAAGGAACTAATTAATCTATTGAATTCATTTTAAGAGAAGTAATTGAATCTAGATAAAGACTTGCAGAAATGACTATTATTATGAATCAAATTGTTGGAAGGAAAAAGGCGAATTACTCTATCTATGGAAAGAAACAGAGACTGTAATCTAGTCAAAAAGAGACAACAATCGTATTTCTATTGAAATGAACAACAACTATATTCTAACGGAAAGGAACAACAAATGTAAACTAAGTAAAAGTAACATCAAATGTAAACTAAGTAAAAGGAACAACAAATGTAAACTAAATGAAAGGAACAACAAATGTGAACTTATGAGGAACTGTCACGCATAAAATCTCATTAATAGGAATTGGAATAGAAATCATCTAATGCTTCAGGGAATATCTATCTCTTGCAATTGACACGAAATCATCAACACACTTATGAATTCATTTAACTATTGTAAAAGAGAATCAAATCACAAAACGGAAATTGAACTGATACAATTACAGGTTGAACAGTAGCTCCTTCAGACTGGTCCCTTGGTCCTTAGAAGCATTTCTATTTGAAATTCAGTATATAGAAATGATAAAACCGCTCGAAGCTTCTATTGATTTCATAGTTGATACAACATTTTACAAAAATTATTAACGCATAGCAATTCTAAGTTCTGAGTTCTTGGGTGCAATTCTTCTACTCTTTTCAAGATCAATTTACCCCTTATATATTACAATAATCTGTGTAAATTAAACTATCCTGAGGATCGAAAGATCCTCAGGATTTCTTTACTATTACAATACAAGCAACTCAATCATATTCAAAACTGCCCTGCGCCATAAAGTCTTCAACCTCCAATAGCTTGCGCATCTTCAAGATTTCCTTTGCTATCTTGGATTTGACAATATTTAACCAATCCTATAATAAAACCAGACAATTCCAATCATATTTAGTATCTACGTAATCTAACTTCAACAATAACACTAAAGAGTATATTATTCATTTTCTATTCTATTTGCTCTTAAATAATCAAAAAGTAAATCAAGATGATATCATGAAATGTGAGAAAAAGGAAGATATTTATACCTTTTTCATAACCTAACATACCCCCCATCTTACCTTCTTGCATGTCCCATGCAAGCTGAGATTTTACATGTAAAGAAATAATATTGTAATATGGAAAGGTTGGTTCACTAGGCCTTCTAAACCCATTGCTTCTTTTGAGCTCTCCAAAAGAAGCATCCTCCCTTTTCTTGTTAATTTGATAATATTTTTGGTAACTTTTCAGAGGGAACTAGATGATAGGGGGATTATATCTACACCCAATCCAATCAGTCCCTTCCTCTTGGAGAAATCTATAACACATCTCTATTCTAAAGGTACTTGCAAATAAATTCTTGTACCCAAAGGGTTCCTTACTCTTTAATTCACTGGAGGATGCATCCCATATCAGTTTAGAAGCAGCAAGAGCTTCCTCCTTAAGCTCCCTGAAATGAGTGATGCCTGAACGTATAACCTGTAGATGGATAGGGGCTAAGGAGTCTACGACCCCCCCCCCCTTTTCATAAAGGTTTTATGTCACATAATGGCTGGAAAGGACTTTGGAGGTTCTCCCCTAATCTAGAGATCTAGCCCAACTTCCCTCTTTAGGAAGGTTTTATGAGCTTTACCCCATCTAACTTGGTTCTAAGTAAATGATAGAAATTCCTGAAACTGTATGTCACCTATGAATGGGCCAGGTTATCTTCACTTTTTTCTTCCAGAATGAAATTATGAAAGTACAATTCACACAAAAAGTATTGTACCTTTTCATCCTTCTCTTTGAAACATGAAATAAACTCAGGTACAGTGGAAAATGAAATAGGTTTTCCTGCTCTGATGGAATTCACTCTTAATAACAGATATCATTCCAGCAAGAATAAAGTGTAATTGGTGACAGGGGCTCTGCAATTAATAGCATCAGAGTAGACATCAAATATTTCTTTGATTTGCTCCAAATATTTTTCTAATTGCGTTTGCACCTTTTTTATCTTCCGTTGGGTTTTGGTGAGTGCAGCATAGCTTTCACCCTCTGTTGTTTTCATGTCCTTCAGTTCTTTAACAATATTTTGATATTCAGCCCTAGTGACCATTTCATCTTGGTGTTGAGCCAATGCTCTCTAGGCTTTTCCCAGCTCTGCCTTTAGTTTATCAATGGTGACACCCTCTTCTTGAGACTGGGATGCTTGGAATTCTTCCATAGTGCTCATCTCTTCCCTGGATTGAGTTAATTCTTGCTAGACCCATGTAAGCTCTGCTTCCAGTCTATCCACAATAGCACTTTGTTTCTGGGACTGGAGTGCTTGGTTCTTTGCCATAGTCAGTAATTCATTTCTATTTTGAACCAGGGTTTGTTGAGACTGCATCAATTCTTCCTCCAATCTCCTGATGGTAGCATTCTACTCAAGGAGTTGAGCTATTTCCTCTAATATTGAGGTGTCTGTCTGACCTCAGCATCAATTTCTTTTGTAGCTGTCATATTTTCTTGTGTTTCTAAAGGAATTGCTTCCTCATTCTGAGCTACTGTTTCTTCTACTACTATTTCTTCAGGGTCTCTCTGTATCCATACATAATTTGTACTGACTGCTTCTTTAGGAAGAGGGTTTCTTCCTTGCACTCTGACCCTTTTGTTATTCTTTCTTATGTGGGCCTTATCTACCTGTTCTAGCTATTTCCTCAATTCCTTAATAATTTCCTTGACTTTAACCAACTTCTACTTTAATACTTCAGCCTTCTTAGCCTTCTTCTTCAACAATTTATTTTCTTTTTTTAACTTTCTAATTTTCTTATGGCTCTTGGTTGATTGTTGTTTATGAAAGGTCTCAAGGTCTTCTTCATTCTGACCAACAAATGGTTGTTCCTCTGTTCCTTCCAAATGTTCTATCTTTCCAAGAGGACTTTTGGTTTCAAAATGAGGTTCTTCTTGTTCTCTGTCCTCAGGAAAAGACATTTCAATATTAGGAAAATATTCAACTGGTTTTGAAGAGGAGGCTTGTTCTGGGCATTTTCCTAGATTATTTGTGCCTCTGTCAATTGAGGTTCCCAAGCTTCCCAAAACCTGGGCTATTTCTACCTCATAGCTCTTCATAAATTGTTCTGTCAGATGTTTTAATGTCAGTTGGGTGTCTTCCTGGTCATTCCTTTGTGAGGCCTGTTCTACTTGCCCAATTTCTTGAGCATTCTCACATGGAGACTGTTCTATAGAATTATGAAGTTCTTCAGGTTATTTTGTTGTACCCTGAATTGCTTCAGTTGTTTCCTGAATTCATCTTCTTCTTCTCCTTGTCTGGATGATGGTTGTAGGGGAAATTGTTTCTCTCTTCCTCTTTTTCATTAATGCATGTGTTTGTGAGGTCTGGGCCTCTATGATTTGGGCAGGGTCTGCCTCATCTTCAGTTTGAGGAGATTGGATTTCTCTTTGGGCAGTAGTCTCCTCTGCCTATCTATCTTCAATTTCCTATGGTGATTCTTCATGGCATAATTTAGGCTGCTCTAGTTGTGGATGTCTATTGGCCTCAATCAGGTTATCCTAGGTCAATTGAGTTTGACTTGGTGCTTTATTTGTTATCAGTTTAACTAATCTGTGGTGATTGACAACAGTAACAGGGTCCTTGGATTTTTGTGTTCTTAAGGAAACCTCATGTAATATGGCATTCAGAAAGAAAGGTAGATTAAGTACTAACTGTTGTTTTAAAGCTGCCAGCAATTTGAGGTGGCAAGGTCAAATTACATCATATCGCCCATCACAAGTGATGTACCGCTGAATTATCCCTGCAAGTTCCTTCCATGGTTCTCTGAGAGTACTGGGATTGAGTCCCTTTGCCTTCTTATCTAATTCTTCCCTAGGGTTTGTGAAAGTTTCCACAGCTTCCTTCAGTGTTGTGTATCTTCCTATCCATTGAATGCCCATGTTAGGGAGGCTAGTGACCTCTGCTAAGATTTTCAGGGTGACTGAGATTTGTATGCCTCGTACCATAGAGTTTTCTCCCTGCAGATTCTGAAAGAATTCAAGCGTGACATTCATGTCGTATCCTTGTAGACAATTGAAGTACTCTGTCCACCCCAATTGGTGCATGATGTCTCTTGCTTGCTCTATAATCTTTAGTAAAGTTGGCTCCCTGTGCACACTTCTGCCACCCATTTTGTGAGAAAATGTGGACGACTATTGTTCTTGGTAGCAGACTTGTTTAGACCAGCTTGGAGGAAACATTACTGAAAATAGCAAATATCAGAGACAACAAATGTTTACAAATGTGGGTATTTATTACAATCATTACTATCTTTATCGAGAAGCATGTCGACCATCCACTCCCCTCATTAATATAAAGGTCAACCTCGACCGTCAGCGTAGGGAAAAGTAATGAGTGTAGGTATTGATGGTGAGAAGTAATGATTGTACGACGACCGCCAATGGGGATCAATGACTTATTTTCAAACAACATATTTTAACGGTAACCATTAAACGTTAATTCGCTTTTGTGGAATTGAAATATACCGATACTCAAAAGAATTCTTTAAGGATACATACGCCGAATAAATTAAATCTGTTCATTTAAATAATATCCCACATATCATAATGTTGTTACTTTTTCGTTTCATTAAATACAACCGAAATGATAGTCTCATTATTGAGTGAAGGAAATCTAGAGATACATAGAAACTTGGCGTTTAAGGTAAACTTCCATACCACAGGCAGCACCACTGTTGCCAACAAGCATCCATAGCCTCGACAGGGTTTCCTTTTAACCCTCAGATGAGCCTGTATCCTTGATACTTATTTGAATCATCTTTTCCAAAAAGACCATTATCTTGGTTTGGTAGCCAGATGGTGATAATGCCACTCACTAGATTGTAACTTAGGTGAACAAGCTGGCTCGTGATGAGACCCCTTGTCCTTTGACAAAAGAAAATGTCAAAGGCCATTGCCCTGGTGTGGTAGCCATAGTGGGAATGTCACTTAGGTTATTATTCTATGATCATGGTAGGTTGGCCCGTGATGAGACCCCCTATTCTTTTTGAAAAAAAAATATTATTATTATTACATATATTATTATATATATATGTTTTAAGTTTTAAGTTTTTTCTGAAAAAGACCATTATCCTAGTTTGGTATCCAGATGATGATAATTCCACTCACTAGAGTGTAACTTAAGTGAACAAGTCAGTTCGTGATGAGACCTCTTGTCCTTTGACAAAAGAAAAAGTCAAAGGCCATTTCCTTGGTGTGGTAGCCATAGTGGGAATGTCACTTAGGTTAGTATCGAATGATCGTGGTAGATTGGCTCGTGATGAGACCCCCTATTCTTTGTGGGAAAAGAAAGAAATTTTATTGATTTTTTTTATTTTTTTTTAGAAGTGTATGAAGGGAGGCTCATCTACTCCTTAAGAGTAAGGGATGGCGTAAAGAAGTGTAAGGATGCCAAGTAAAAGTGTTCTGCAGACTCCTTATTAATTATAAAGGTGAGATATCATTTAAGTGTATTTGTATGTATAAGGAAGAGTAATAAATTATGGTGGTTACAGGTTATGAACAAGGTTTAAGATATTTCGAAGAAAGTAATCCAAAAAAACAATTTGATAAGGTATGGGAGATAGTCCACAAAATAATGATATATTGTTAGAAATAATGCTGGTGAAAATTATTTGTTGAAAGTTGTACCCCAAAGGAAAGGTTTAGCATTTCATCAACAATGTAGGGAAGGAACGAAAAAATGAACAGGTGTGGAAAAGGAACAACAATTGTTCCATTCAAAGGAACAACCGGCATGCAAAAGGAACAACAAGTGCACAAAAGGAACAACAATTGTTCCATTCAAAGGAATAGTAGGCATGCAAAAGGAACAACAATCGTTCCATTCAAAGGAACAACAGGCGCGCAAAAGGAACAACAAACACGCAAAAGGAACAACAATTGTTCCATTCAAAGGAACAACAGGCGCACAAAAGGAACAACAATTGTTCCATTCAAAGGAACAACAGGCGCACAAAAGGAACAACAATTGTTCCATTCAAAGGAACAACAGGCACGCAAAAGGAACAACAATTGTTCCATTTTTAACCATCTGAATAGGTAATTTTTGGAAACCTAGCAATGTATTTTTCTTGAATTCAAGGTTGATTCCTCATCAACTAAATTCATTTATGAGTTGGTTTATTTCAAAATTAAGTAATGGATGGTTTTTTAATGTTATGAATTTCATTATAGTTGCCCAATTGTTTTTGTTGAATCATGACACATTCATTTCTCTTCGAAAGACAGGGTTTGGGTGATGAGATGAAGCGGGAATTCAGAATAGAAAAGAGTGCTAATTGAGTTCATTACAGTTATCCTCCCTAGTTTTGACTTTCTCGAATGACTGTCGAAAATAATAATAAAAAACTAAATAAATTCTATAGAAAACAAAATTATATACAGTATGTATAGTGCCAATAGAATTCAACATTTATGGAGTTGGGGTGGTTGGATTACCTTCCCAGCCAGCCAAAATTTGAATGGTAGGGTCCTTACTTACCTCTTGGTAGAAAGATTCTTTTGAGGGCAGTTGATGATAGAGTCATAGCCGGTGTCCATTGACAAGAAATGGAGATCCAGACCCGTCGATGGTGCTTAACGTGACTGTGCCATTATCATGGATTTCATTGATTTCATATGGTCCTAGCCACCATGTCTGTAATTTTCCCAGAAAATCCTGAAATCTAGAATCATAGAGGAGCGCCCAGTCACCTTTTTTAAATGATTTTTTTTTTATATGCTTGTTGTGTCAGGTCGTTCTCTATTGTTGAATAATAGTCATGCACTCTACAACATACAACCATGCTTCATCCAATTCATTGAGTTGTTGAAGGCATTGTTTATGTGCTTTTGTAAGATCCAGTCTGATTTCCTGGGCCATCCTTAGAGTCTTGATTTCAAACTCGATTGGGAAGATGGGTTCTTTTCCATAGAATAAATGATAAGGAGAGTAGCCAGTGGTATTACGCCATGTTGTATGGTAAGCCCATAAGGAATTTGGGATCTCAGAAGCCCCAATTCTGCCTATTTTTTGAGATAGTCTTTGTCAAGATTGCCTCCAGGACTTTATTGGTGCTTTCCACTTGCCCATTTTCTTGTGGATAGTAAGGAGAAGTAATTATGTGTTTGATATGATAATTATCCATGGTGGTGGTGATTCTATGGGTTGTAAATTGTGACCCCCCATCAGTAATTACCTCTCTTGGTAGTCCATAGCATATGAATAATTTGAAAATAAATTTGATGACTACTTCTTCTGTTGCATTTGGTAAGACTTCTGCCTCTACCCATTTAGTCATGTAGTCCATTGTGACTAGAATATAGGCCTTCTTATTTGACTTTGGATTGAAGGGGCCAATGAAGTCTAGTGCCCATCTTTCAAATGGTTCCACAACTACTTATGCTTTCAAAGGAATTTCATCAACATGACCTGGTTTTCCCATCCGTTGACAACTATCGCAGGTCTGGACATATTTCTTAGAATCTCTGAATATTGAGGGCCAATAATAGCCCATCTGCAGAATTTTGTGTCCAGTCCTGCGATCTGCAAAATGACCACCATAGGGCTCATCATGTCCGGCCTTTAGTATGTCATAGATTTCATCATCTCATATGCATCTGCAGATCTGGATGTCAGCTCTTGTATGGAAGATATATCTGATGATCCAAGCGAATCGTGTGCTATGCTGGACGATCATTTTTTTTTCCCTTGATGAAAGATGTGTCGATAATATTCTCGTTGCCAGGTAATTTTCCACATTAACGTACCAAGGTGGCTTTGTAGTAACGGCAAACAAATGCTCATCTGAAAATCAATCTTTGACTGTTAAGGAGTCATTTGTTTTGGGTATGCAGGATAGGAAGTCTACGATGAGGTTTTCTCTCCCGGGTCGATCTTTGATGGTGATATCAAATTCCTACAATAGAAACAACCATCGAGTGACCCATCCATTAGTAATTGGTTTATTATCCAGATATCTAATAGTGAAATGATCAGTATACAGAATGACCGGATAACCTGTTATATAATGACGAAATTTATTGATGGCATGTATAATAGCTAAAAACTCTTTCTCTATTACTGTATAATTAAGTTCAATTGGATTAAGATTCTTGCTAATAAAATAAATGGCGTGGGGTTTCTTATCCTCCTCCTGTCCGAGGACAACGCCTATGGCGATATCTAATGCATCGTTGGAGATGTAAAATGGTATTTTCCAATTTTCCCCCCTCAACATCGATGTTGTCGAGATCAACTTCTTGAGTCCTACAAATTCCACATCACACTTGTCAGACCACTGAAATTCTACATTACCAGTCAAAGCATGTAAAGGTGCAGCGGTTCTTGCAAAATTTTCCATAAATCTACGATAGTATCCTGAAGCGCCAAGGAAACTACATACCTTAGTTTGTGTGTGTGGTGTAGGTAGATTAAGGATTACCTCTATTTTTACTGGATCTACCCTAATTCCATCTGTAGATATATAATTCCCTAGTACCACACCTTTTGTGATCATCATGGGACACTTTTCGTGGCTTAAACATAACCTGGTCGCAATGCATCGCTCTAGTATTTTCTCCAGGTTATTCAGTTCTTGATTGAAGTCATCTCCATAAGGAGTGAAATCATCCATATAGACCTCAATTCCTTCGTTGATCAAATCATTGAATATGCTCAGAATGGCCCTTTGAAAAGTGGTTGGAGTGTTACAAAGTCCAAAGGGTAATACTCTGTATGCAAAAGTGCCCTAGGGGCATGTGAATGTAGTTTTATCGTGATCTTATGGGTCAATTTGAATCTGATTGTACCCACTAAAACCATCTAGGAAAGAAAAGAATTTGTTTCCTGCCAAAGTATCCAGGACCTAGTCAATGAAAGGCAAAGGCAAGTGGTCTTTTTGAGTGTCTTTGTTAAGTTCCATGTAATCAACACAGATGCGCCATTTCCCATTTTTCTTTGGGATGATCACTAATGGGGAAACCCACCGACTATTTGAGATGGGATATATAAAATCTACGTCCAACAACTTTAGTAATTCTTCTTTAACGATATCCCTGAGGTGAGGATTCAATATTCTTTGTGGTTGTCGGATAGGCTGGGCATATTTTTCAACATAAATGCTATGTGTGTAGAGTTGCAGATCAATACCTTTCATATCAAAATATTCCCATGCAAAAGCTTGCTGGTATTTGGAGAGGACTTGAATTAGCTTCTGCTGCTATTGTTCATCTAAATTAACATTGATGTTTAGAGACCTCCTTGGTGCAATCTCGACGAGTTTTTTGTTATGAATGGCTGTAGTTGGAATTTGTTGTTCCATTAAATCTTCCAACAGATCTCCCTGTGCTTCACAGTCTAGAACAACTTAGAGCATCTGGTAGGTTGGGTTGCTCATGGTGGTTGGATTATCGATAAACCCACTGATTACGTCATCCTTTAGTTGGTTTTTAAGTCCGAGGGCTTCTTCCTGCGTAAGAGGGGCTCATAAATCCTTCTCTGGGTATTGCAGTGGTTGAAATTGTGGATATACGAAAGTTGGACTTGGTTTAGCAGGAGGATATAAAGTGAGGTTCTTTGTGATACCCCCTCTAGTAATTGTCATATTACCTACTCGAAATCCTATGTATGCATTACTGTTACAAGCCATGGCCTGCCCAATATCAATGGATTCCCTTCAAGTCCACTTCTTGGGTTGATGATGAGGAAGTCCGCCGGATATTCCCAAGAGTCGACGGAGATGGCTATATCATGTAATGTGCCAATTGGTCAAACTACCAATCAATATGCTAATTGCAACATTATTGTGGTGGGTTCAAAGGAGTTAAAACCCAGGGTATTGTAGGTTTCCATAGTCAGGATGTTGATGGATGCTCCCAAATCAACTAGTCTATTGGGAAAAGAACAACCCTGTATCTGAATTGTCACTATGGGATTCCCCAGATCTACATATTTAACTGGTTCTTGTCTACCTAAAATTAGATCAGACAAGGCTCCTACCACACAGACTATTGATGATGGATTTTTAACTTTTCTGATGAGCTTTCTCCCACATAGCTCCTTGATCGTTTTTGCATAGATTGGGATGTCCTGAAGAGCTTGCAGGAGTGGAATCTTGATATATAAATTCTTGAGTTCCCCTACAATGTCAAAGTTGGGATATACAGTCGATTTTGCTATCATCAATATTTCGGGGAACAGAGAGGAGGGTGTTGCATCCTTATCAGGATCTTGTGATTCGACTGTGTTCCCCCCCTATTCAATTTCTTCTGTTATTACCACAGTCGAAGGTGTTATTGCTGGTTGTTTTTTACTCTCCTTCTCTTGAAAAATGTTATTTTATTCAGGAGATATTATTCGTCACGGTCTCAACCGTAGTTTGCTGCACCCTACCGAGCTGGTCTCTCCTTCTCCATTCTCCATAATCTGGATGAGTTGAGCCAATCTGTTATTTGGATTTGGGTGAGGTTGGGCAAGTAGTTGAGGGCACAATTGGGATTGTGGGTTTTGGGGAAATTGGAGTGGTGCTTGTAATGTAGGATGAGTTTGAGGGGCCATCCCCATGTGTTGGTTGTTTATCCCCATGGGGCGCTGCCAATTCTGATTCAAATTTGGGTTTTGGGTAGACATGTTGGGCCACTATGAAGGGTAGATGTTGTTATTTGAGTTTTTCCAGGATGAGGTGGGATATTGTGAGTTAGGCCAAGTGGAAATTGTGGTTGGTTGATTCTGCCAGGTAGGATTTGCAATGGGTTGGTTTTGCCAAGTGGGTTTTGCAGGTGGGTATTGTTGGGGCTGCTAGTTCTGATTAGTAAATGACTAACCCTGCCATGTACTACTGGGAGCTTTCTGTTGATTATATTGTCCAGAGAAGAAAGAGGAAGGGTCATGCAGTGTATTTGGAGGTTGATTCTTGCATTAACGACGTTGAGCCATCAGATATAATGGCTTTGTTTCTTATTTTTCTTATCTAAAGACAAATTTCAATCCAGGAAGCGATGGGCATTGTTCCGTGTCATGATCCTTGGTGTAGATAGTGTAGACCCGGACCATGTCCAAAGGGAAATCCCTTGGGCCATGTTTTCTTCTGCACCTATGGAAAAATATGGCCAACATTTGTTATGCTTCTGTTTTTTTCTGTTTGTCCTGCAAAACATCCAATTGTGTAGTCAGAGTGCTCAAAATATCTGTTTTAAGGTTTTCTAAGAGATTACCAACTTCATATCGCATAACACCTCTGCTGGTAATATTGCTATTTCTGGTGAGGGGGGTACACATCCCTGATTTTGTCCATGAGCTTACTCTTGAGCACCTGATGCACAATAGGATGATGTAAACATAAGTTTCTTGATAAATGTCACCCTTCTCCATTAAATTCAACGTTTCTACCCATTCATCTTTCATACCTTTAATCAAAGTTGCCTTAAGTACTTCACCTGGTAACATGCCATAGGGTGATCTTTGTAAATTATATTGAAATCTCTCGACATATTCTTCTAATGATTCATTTTCTTTTGCAGTAATTTGAAAGATTTCATCTTTTAAGTCTCTAGTTCTACAATAATACTGATATTTTCTCAAGAAGGCCTATTTCATATCATCCCATGAGTTTATAGTTCCTCCCCCTAATCCCATGAACCAGCATAGAGCTGCTCCTTTCAAAGTGGAGGGGAGAAATTTTAATTTTTGGGGTTCAAAGGTGTAATCATACCCTCTACATAGGACTTCAAATTCAAATAAGAATTTGTCCATGTCTTCTGAGATTAATCCATGAAGGGTTGGCAGGTTTTGTAGGGGAATTGCCTTCATGGGGGCATTGGCGATTGGATCAACTATTGGATATTCCAAAGTGGAAGTATAGGGACATTGTGGATTTGGTTGTGCCATTTGATAGAAAATATGCCAGAAATATTCATGGATTTCTTGATCTGGATATTTTATTTGAATTGATTGGTTATCTGATCTTCTAGGGGATTTGATTGCACTCCCTCTATCTGGGATTTTAGGTATGCCTTCTTATCTCACAGGAGATTTAGGATCAGGTGGTGGGTCTGTCTTAGCTATCCCACTGGTTTCTCCTTCTCCTTCCTCCAGATTAAAAGAGTTTCCATCTTCTAAAGGGTTGAGGGGTGGAATATCTGTGCTCTAAAAGATTTTCTCAATCCCTTCAGTTTTTCTATGAATCTCGGCGTGGGCTGCAGTTGGTGAAACTGCCACCTAAGGGATTCAGGTAAATCCTTTCCTAGGTCCAACTGAAGCTTGAGATTCTTCTTTTCAGATGATGTCGTATATGAAAGTGCTTCTTCCAGGGAGCACCGAGCCTTGATATTTGGTAATTTTTGGTGGGGGTTTTGGTTTTTCAAGATCTTTATTCTTAGTCATACACACTTTACTCAAAAAAAGGAAAATCAAGAAAGAAAAAAAAAACACCTATGCAACCTCTTAATGCATCAGTTGGAGGTAGGCGTTGGTATAAGCATATTACTTATTGCCTGCATAGGTTCTTACCTTCTGTCTTCAATACCTTGTCCTCTAGAGGCACAATCTATTCTACCTTTGACATTCTTCCTCGGCAATAGCGCCAAAATGTTGGGCTCTAAAGATGTCTAAAAACATCCTTAGTTTAACAGTAATTTATCAACCCAAGGATTCATCTTTTATCTCAAATAATATCGACAAAGTCTATGCAGATAGATCGTAGAGGCTAAAATCGTGTAGTGAAAGCAAATATGAGTTTATCAACAATCAAGTTCCTCAAGAATTCATTAAATATTGTAGGAATTGAAATCTAAAGCTGTGCAATGGAAAGGAACTAATTAATCTATTGAATTCATTTTAAGAGTAGTAATTGAATCTAGATAAAGACTTACAAAAATTATTATTATTATGAATCAAATTGTTGGAAGGAAAAAGGCGAATTACTCTATCTATGGAAAGAAACAAAGACTATAATCTAGTCGAAAAGAGACAGCAATCATGTTTCTATTGAAAGGAACTACAACTATATTCTAACGGAAAGGAACAACAAATGTAAACTAAGTAAAAGGAACATAAAATGTAAACTAAGTAAAAGGAACAACAAATGTAAACTAAATGAAAGGAACAACAAATGTGAACTTATGAGGAACTTTAACGCATCAAATATCAGTAATAGGAATTGGAATAGCAATCATCTAATGCTTCAGGGAATATATATCTCTTGCAATTGACATGAAATCATCAACACGCTTATGCATTCATTTAACTATTGTAAAAGAGAATCGAATCACAAAACATAAATTGAACTGATACAATTACAGGTCGAACAGTAGCTCCTTCAGACTGGGCCCTTGGTCCTTAGAAGCACTACTATTTGAAATTCAGTATATAGAAATGATAAAACCACTCGAAGCTTCTATTTATTTCATAGTTGATACAACATTTTACAAAAACTGTTAACGCATAGCAATTCTAAGTTCTGAGTTCTTGGGTGCAATTCTTCTACTCTTTTCAAGATCTACCCCTTATATATTACAATAATCTGGGTAAATTAAGTTATCATGAGGATCGAGAGATCCTCAGGATTGCTTTACTATTACAATATAAGCAACTTGATCATCTTCAAAATTGCCTTGCGCCATAAAGTCTTCAACCTCCAATAGCTTGCGCATCTTCAAGATTTCCTTTGCTATCTTGGGTTTGACAATATTTAACCAATCCTATAATAAAACCAAACAATTCCAATCATATTTAGGATCTATGTAATCTAACTTCAACAATAACGCTAAAGAGTATATTATTCATTTTTTATTCTATTTGCTCCTAAATAATCGAAAAGTCAATCAAGATGATATCATGAAATGTGGGAAAAAGGAAGATATTTATACCTTTTTCATAACCTAACATTGACTTCATAGAACCTATCAATATTCCAACTAAACATTCAAAGGAAAGATACATTATTAAAACAATAGATTATTTGAATTGTTGGGATGAAGCAAAACCTGTTAAGGATTTCTCTTCAGACACAACAACAAGGTTAATTTCTTAGAACATTATTACTCGATTTGGGTGTCCCATGAGATTAACCCGTGATCAAGGAGCCGATTTCATCAGTGAGACAATTTCCACCCTTGAGAATTTTTTATTCATCATCACAAGAGAAACCCATATCATCCATAATACAATGGTACAATGGAAGCATTCAATAAGATTTTGGATAAGGGGCTGACTAAAGTTTGTTGTGACAATTGATATGACTGAGATGAGTGATTTCCATCTATTCTTTGGGAAAATAGAGCCACTAGCAAGAAGCTACACAATTATACCCCTTTTCAATTAGTGCATGGAAGAGAAGTCGTAGTACCAACTGGATTCATCACTCCAATCCTGTACATTGCACAAGTTACGTAGATGATAGACGATGATTCAGTTGCAGAACGAGTTACATAACTATTGGAATTTGAAGAAGCCATATTTTTATAAAATGTTCATCAAAATGTAGAGAAGGCTAGACAAAAATATTGGTATGATAGGAACATTAAGACCAATACTTTTGTGCAAGGTGACCAAGTATTTGTCTACGAAAGTAAGTATCAGAAGCATACAAGGAAGCTACATATGCACTATCTTGGACCCTTTATAATTGTGGAAATATGGGAGTCAGGAGTTGTTTGATTGGAGCAACTAGATGGTGTTCTTATTCCAGGATGGGTAAATGGTGCATGCCTAAAGCCTTATATCTCTTCTTATTAAATTCTTTCTTCACTCCTGTCATATGGAGTGAATAAAGTAGGTAGATTTCCATTTTATTTTTTTATATATTTTCACTTTTTTCCAATAAAGAAATGATGTGTCCAACTGTCACTCATGCCTAGAGTCTAGCTATCATTTTCAGTCTGTCTAGTATGGTTCATATAATTATGGTAGGGAAGTCTATGTCCAATATTTTATTCATTTAGTAACTTCTTATGTTTGTAGTCATTGTCGTGTCTCTTTCACATTGTTCACTAAATGTCGTTAGTACCTTTATGCTTATATCCTGAAAGTGTCGATAAAATTCATTTATGATTGAAAGTACACTTATACTTTCAAGTTATCCTCCAACGTGTTAGTTATTTCCCCACATGTCATGCCATGTCAAATATGTGTTGGTACTTGTGCCCTTTATTTCTTGAATTGATGATTAAGTTTTGTCGTGTATGTTGGTCATGTCCATTGTTAATGCTCATTTATCTACATGGTTTACCCTTAATGACAATTTAATGCTTGTCCCGCATCACATTTTCACGACTTTCTATAACCCAGTGGTCACTTCTTGTCCAAGTCATCGTGGTTTTTTTTTTTGAATTCTTAGCTTTGGAAACTAGTGATAATTATGTGAGTATGCACATGCGTTCTTGTACTCCAGTTATTTGTGTGTATCAATTCAGGTCTACAATCATGGTTTGTACCACTGTTGAATGGGATGCACTTCTGAAATTTTTTTTTCCAGTAGATATCCATGATCAACGAGTTGATATTATGGGTGATCTATAGGGAAAGGTGGAGCAGACACAATAATTGGATATTGACTTCTCATATGGGGACCTGTTTCACCAGATGAAGGTTGATACATACATGGAATAATTTCCCCTTCCTTCTAGAGAGGTGCATGTGCAATGGAAAAATCCATATGTGTTGTTGTGAGAATAAACCATAATGAACTTGCGACATTTACCTGTATTTTGGTACCAATGGCGAAGTCGCACAATGCACCTAGTTTTTTACTATCCAAGTTCACAATGGCTCATTTTGGATGGAACAAGAGTATCCAATCCATTTTTTTGATATCCATCAGTTGAAAGGTCTTTCCATGGAAGGAGAAGATGTCACAAAGGTATTCCAAGTTTCAGGGAAGCACGGTTGAAAAATGGGTGAGCTAAGCCTCTATGATAAGTTTGGTAATAGACATGCATTCTGCAGACTCCTGATTGAGTTGATCAATAATGAGCATGTTTTATCTTCCTGCTACTTAATTGTAGGAAAAATAATGAAAAAATGTTCCAAGGGTGAGTGCACATTGGATTCTTTTTCAGTCATCGAGTTTTATGCATAGAGTGCATAAATGAACTGGTGCAAGTACTTAATGAATGAGATGTTACAAAATTGTGTAGACATGCATGAAAGGGGATGATACTTAGTTTATGGCTATCTTTTAGTCACGTTCACCATGTGGAAGGGGAGTCCACCACAAGGGTGGGATCTCAGAATGACTACAAACAACCGGATAGCTATGATATTTGAGCCCTGGAAAGTAAGAATAGATAGCACTAATGTATCATTTAACAACACTTATTTTCTAGAATGGTACAATGACTTAATAAATGCCAGCCATCGCATGAGTATTCCACCGGAATTGTTCAACAAGAAAACTAACCAAATATGGATCATAATGAACTGAGATCATAAATTTGTTAGGCCACGAGCTGTGAATATTGAGAAGTTTCACACTCCCCCACTGTTCTATTACTTGGATGCCAAAGAATTGGATGAGGCCTGTTCATGGATGGGGGTGAAGAAAGTTTAGAATCCTTTAAGGGGGTCTTATATTTTGTTCATGATTTTGCAGTGGGAGGATTCAGAAACAACAAATGTTCCAAGTTCTAGTGGCATAGTGAAGAGACAACACATGCCTTCAGGTTCATAATTAGAAGAGGAGGAAGAATCCATACCAAGGTATATCCCACATCCATCGTCATTATCATCCATTCTCGATAGTGATATATTCACTAGTAAGCATTTTAAACAAGACTTTGAAGTAACTTTCTCACTTCTCACGAAGAAGCCTCGCACTAGTTCCCCGTCCTCATCCACTACACCCCCTATCATCACAGATGTTATCCAAATTTCTTCAATTCAACTATAGAAACAAGGTTTTACCTTTGTTCCACCAAAATTCCCCATTATTGCTATTATTTATGACCATGTAACAACTACTTTTGAAAATCTCCCCACTCGTATTGATGAAGAAACCATCTCGTCACACACTACCCATGTTGTGACCGTTCCACTAGTCATTTCACCATTCCCCATTAATCTTGATACTAAAATGTTTGAGCCCGAGTCTATTGATCCAACACATGATCAATGGAAGTAATGTCAATATTCCATTCCCTTCACCTCATGTTCTACAAGTAAATGTACCCCTTCCCATACCCAATGTGCGTCAACCCCTTCCTCAAGAGACTATTCTCAATCAAAATATAGAAAACTATGCAATAGAGAAGGGTCATTCAGGTCCAAATCCTTCACATGGCCCTATGGATTCTCAACGAGAAACCACTTCATCCCAGATCACAATTTAGGTTTTTGAACATGTTGATCCTTTCCTCCAAGATCCTCAACAATGTTATGAAATCCTACAAATGCGTCTAGAGCACAAAAAGGTTGTATCCTTACTTACTCATACTATTCAAGAGAGACTTGATTGTAGCTTCCAAGATACCACCCTCAGTCCTGATAGAAATGACACTCCTAGCTTATCTGAGAGGTCAATTACAAGTGGCCAACCACTTGCCTCGAGGCTACTAGTAGATCAAGCCATCAACAATGAAGATTTTATGGGTTGGTCGACACCACAACTGCTAAATTTTTTAAGAGCCTCTACTTCCTAGATCGATAAATGCATCATTTCCATAGATCATGATAATGAATAATTAACAAAGTAGATCCAACACTTGAGGCATGAGCTAGAGACAATATTAGAGGACATATATCATGCATACACTTTGCAGGAACAAGCTCAATCAACATTAAATTTTGTTTCTCCTAAGTTTTCTAAATTTTGGCCTAAGTTCTGGTAGGCTACCCCTTACCTTCCAAAAGATATTACTCAAGTTGCCCTAATGCAATGTGTTGAATTTATTGCATATGCATGGTCCCAGTTGGATGAGAAAACATACAATATCCAATAGTAAATGGAAGCAATTCGACTAAAGGAGAAGGAACATTCCATAGTTATGCTTGAGAATATCACACAAGTAGTTGTGGAAGGGTATACCATTCGGTCATCCCTTCATGATCGGACTAGCGAATGTAGTAAGATATTTACCATGGTTAATTGGGTCGGTCTGTTGGAACAAAGAAATAAGTCGGCTAAAGAATTGAAATTCCAGATTCAGTAGATGAACGTAGAAACACATGCCATCTCTGATCCTATTATGAAGTAGGCCAAGTTCTCTAAAATTTAAGAGACTGAAAATATACTTGATGCCATGATGCCATGTTTGAAACTACCCAAACTACCAAGAAATAACTCAGGGAATTCAAACATGCAATTCAATCTATGTGTGTGTGTGTGTGTGTGTGTATATATATATATATATATATATATATATATATATATATATATATATATATATATATATATATATATATATATATATATATATATATATATATATATATATATATA
>ML790876.1:3134-43098 GCA_009831015.1 Picea engelmannii | reverse complement strand
TATACAAGGTAGTAATTCTACGTACTTCCACCCAATTAGGTAAGTACCAAGTGAAAGATATGAATGTATATATTGAGCATCTTGTCAAAGAGATACTAAATTTATGGGTTGGAATCATTATGTACAACATCTCTAGACCAATAGGGAAAAACAAATTTCAATTCCATGGAATACTTACATGGACAATTCATGATGCCCCGGGGATAACACAATTTTGTGTTATGTAACATATTGATGCACTTTAATAGTATATAATTTTATGAAAATATGATGCATGTTTCTTAAATATCAATTCCTTGTTATATAAATAATACAACATTAATCCATATAATCTTGCAGGTCTTCAAACAAAGGGTAATTTTCCATGTCCAGTTTGTGGTCCTAGGATGAAATCACATCATTCAATAAGTCTAGGAAAGGAGGTATTTGATGATTATAGGCACTTCATCCATAAGAACCATAGGTATAGAACTTTAGAACAAATATTTTCAATTTGAAAGAAGAGACTGTAAGAAAACCATGAAGAATGACACCTTACCTATGGAAGTTGGAATATAATAGAAATCGTCAAGGTAAGCATTTAGTCTATGTGTTTGCATATATATTAATGTTTTACAATTTAAAATTGTATTGAATTCTATTTATTGTATCTAACAATTATTGTTGTAATCTCATTAATTATTTTTCATAAATGTCGTCAAGGAATTAATGTGCTTCCACGAGGAATGAAAAGTTACCATGTACAATTCAATAGGTTTCTCTACTATGAGCACCTAAAAATAGGTCATATTTTTGATACAATTCATATTGGGAAGAATGTAATAGAAACGTTGTGGAGAATTGTAGATGGAAGGAGTGACAAATAAAAAATTGTCAAAATTTGTAATGACATTTAGGAAGCCAATCATGCACTGGAAAATGTGATTTATTCAAATAGAAATGGAGTACACCGAAATATTATTCCATAGTTATTTACAAAGAAGGAAAGAAATGTTGTAAATAAGTCATTTGGAAATAAAATTTCCCACAAGATTTTGTTCAAACATAAAGAATGTCTTAATACAGAAAGGTGAATTTGGTGGGGTGAAAAATCATGACTGGCATACCTTCATTAAGGTAATTATTTTGGATCTAGATTTGTATATTGGTAAATATACGACTTTTCGATTTTATAATATGGGTTTCTTTTCCTAAAAATTAATGATCCCTTAGTTGTTACGGTATGTTATACCCAAGAGATGGATCATAAAGTCCTTCATAAGCAGGGAACCAATACATCGAAAGAACCAATATATATTTTTTATAAATCATAGCCTTTTGTCGAACCATCGATGACCCTATTCATTGATGGTTCGAATAGAGTATATTTTTCATACATGTGACTTTGTGGTGACAAACATGCATCGGTAAATCGTCAGAAAATGGGCTTGATGTACTAGTGATACCATTTAGTCGTGCTTTTGGTCAAAGTTCTTTGGAAAATATGCAATTGAATGTTGTCATCCATAAATGAGTTGGACGAGTGCCATATATGGTACATCATGTTGTGCATAGAGGGGTATTCTCTCTGCTTTCTGCCGAACTTGGGTATATCTAATGACAACTTGGTAGAGATAGTCAGCCACCATGGGTGGTGAAAAATGGGATCATTTGTTAGTAAAGATAAATCTTGCAGATCTGAATTTTCCAAATAAGGTAGTTTTAAATTGGTAAATAATTTTTTATACGAGGAAGATTATTATGCCCCAAATGGACCTTTTGGTCCTCCCGATTGGTTTCCCTAGGGATGAATTTTTTTTTGGATGCATGACTGCTTACGGAACCATACAAAGTTCCTTGATGTTGGCTTCCAGGGACATATGTGTTCCCGAAATGGTTGCTAGTGTTTGGATCATAATTACTTCTTGGGGGGGAAATAACCCCTTGAGGGTAGTTCCCATGGAAATATGAACTCCCAAAAGGGTAAGTATTCCCTAGGTCATAGCTACCCCTAGGGGGGAGACTACCAAAAATAGGGATGGACCCTGAGTGTGGACCACCTGTTGGACTGAAATTTCCCCTTAGGATGGGAGGATATAGGAAAGGATTAGTGCTTGCAAGATTCAACACATTGTCCCAAGGGGCCTTATATTTCCCAGAAGTGTTTTTTCCCCCGACTTGAACCAGAGCAATCCAAAACCCACTATGGACGTTCTAACCAAGGGGAAAGCCAACATTTGGAATTGTTGGGATACCTATAGGGATACCAAAAAAGGGTGGCAAACCACCCCCAACATTATAACTAAGGATTTTCCCCACACTGAATAATGCTCTAGATGTGGGCATCACAAACAATGGCATGGGTTTTTTAACACCAGATCCACTTGCAGAAGGGAATGAGGTTATCGATGGCATTCCCCATATTAAGAAGCTAGATGCACTAGGAATGGGTGGAGTAGGGTTGATATCAACAATAGAAGGTAAGGAGGAAACTATATAAGTGCCTCCCATTTCACCAGACAACGAGTTCGTAGGTACCCCTTACTTGATGAGTCACCCACACTAGAAATTATGAGAGGATGGATGAAAAAGAAAAATGTTTGGAAAAAGATTTCATTAACTCCCAATTGTAACAGGTGCAAAGGATCAGTTAAAGGGGGGATGAATATTGATAGAGGAATTTTTTTGACTACTTCAATCATTACTTGTTCAAGCCCTTAGAGCTCCATGTGGGCTCTACATGATTCATGTTTTCCATAGTGGACACCAATCTATGTTTAATAGGCGGTTGTTCCTCTCCTTCCAGGGAAATGCCACATTTTCTATGAGACCAATGGATCAGTTGGTTAGCCACAATGAATAAATATGTAATGAAAAATAACAAAAATCAACCTAAGGCCAACTAGACATGAAACCAAAAAAGGAAACCCTTAATAAATCTCATCTAACGATAAGAATAATAGTGGATAAAAGGGGCCTTTTGAAAACAAACCCTTTGGGGAAATCAAGTCCCCAAAACATTGGCTAGCAAAGGTGTGAGGAAAAGTTATGATAACCCTGATGTGAAAACTGTTACTAGTGCAAGTACCTTTGTAAAGAAAGGAACCCATCAAGGGACCGATGAAAAGGTTTGACATATGTCCTAGGTACCAGAAGCACTTCCCACTTTCATTCACCTATGTAGGTACCTAGGAAAATCCACTAAGGTTACCATTTCACAATAGAATGGTCAGGTGTACAGTCACGGGTTGAATAATATGCATGGGAAAGGTAACAAATCCTTAAGCTTCAAGAAGTGATACCTCTTAGAGAGGTGTGGGCACTTCCAAAACCCTCGTTAGCATAGTAGTCCAAGTAGTTCAAAAAACAACAAGAAGAGTAGAGAGGGGTATCCCTCCACTTTCCCCAATGCAACCCACTACTTAACTTCTATGTTAGCGGAGCTTCCCAACTCACTTGTTGCAACAATGGATTTTACATTGATTAATGAATTCTATGTTTGGTCTTTGTTTCCTTGGATAATTAACTCTCCAATTCTGCACCAAGGCCCTAAATCATAAACTTAGTTGGTTTGTTATAAAAAATAAAGTTCTATTGATTTTTAAATTTAAGCATTGTTTCTTTTTTAAGGTTATTATTTAGTTAAAGGATTGGAATAAAATCTATGGTGTTTGTGACTCTTTTTAAATCAAAAGCATAGAAGTATGTATGAAACAATATGCAACTTTCACTTTCAATTAAATTTAACTCTAACTTTCGCTTTCAATTAACTCTTTGCCAATTTCACAAGAAGAAACCAAGCTCACAATCATGCAACACTTGTGTTGGGTAAATAAAAGAAATCAACAAGATATTGCAACATCAAACCCACTAATGCACTTTCTTTCATATGTTCAAAATCATATGCAATCATTTTTTTTCCATTTTCTATTGAGATGCACGAAAAAAAGAAATCTTTGTTTTTTTTTTGTTCTTTTAAACTACTCAATAAAATAGATCCGCATTGAAAAAAAGAAAACAAGTGAGTGTTGTAGGATAACGACAATGATGCACCAAAGAAGACTCCAATGTCTCTATGGGAATTAAATCCACAACTTGAAAAGTAATATGGTGATGTACACCATATGTACAAAGGCACTCACAAACCATATGTGAAAAGCAAAGGAAAAACCTAAAAATAGTTGTTGGGGATGCTTCCTAGATAGAAAATTCACTAGATAACCATCTAATCCAAACCAACAAATACAACAAAAACACTTGGAATCCCTCAAAATCACTTTGAATGCAAATGAAAAGAAGAAGGATCAAACAGAGAGAGGTTCTATGCTATCATATTACTAACAGGTTTGCAAAACTAGGAATGTTCAGATCTGATCAAGAGAATAAAAACAAACACCTACAAGGGTGGTCATGACCCAACAAGTATGGAAACAATGATCGTATGTAATAGTTCATGGATCAGAAATTGTATAGATTGTGATTAGTCACTTTGGCATGATCTACTCAGTCACAACCATCTTCCAAAATTTTGAAAAAAATGGATTTGTCCTAGATAAAATAGATATGGAAGATCTTCTCTTTGAGAGGGTGATGGGGAAATGGATAAGCTGGTAGGAAATTTTAGGATACTACAAGCAAAAGCAAAAAATAAACTAAATAATAAATGGGTTCTATCCCTAGTGGAGTCGTCATTTTTGTTAAAAAATATTTCTCTCCTATGAATAGGTGAGTTCTCCCTTGGGTCTACCCTTGACCCAAGATAAACAGAAAACATACCACGATATAATATTTCTTATATCTATGAAATTCAAACTTACTCTTTGCGCTATGAGAGAGAGGTAAATACATGGGTTTTCAATGGTTTTCCTTGCATAGTATCGACTGGCGTAGCTCTGTAGATATGGATCCTACTCCTACACTTTCTTCTTGCACACACACGACAAGCAATACCTAACTCAAATCCTTCAAGAATTAAATAAACTTAAAAAACTTCAAATCTACCTTATCCTACTCAAGAAAATAACAAGTATGCCAACATGAAATCAAATAGACAAAGCATATAAGGGGAAAGTAGCATTGATCTTTACTAAGAAAAAATAATAACCTTACATCGATGATGTGTTCACATTGAGTCCAAAGTTGTGGTTCTCCTTGGATCTTGCTTCATCTCTTCCTTGTGCTCTCACACTTTTGAAATTTCAGTAGCATAGACTTACTCTCAATTGTTCCCCCTTCTTCCCTTAGACAAGCCTCTCTCTGTATAAAGTAGTGAAAGAGGTTTTAGGGTGAGTCTTATAGGTGTGTCAACGCATGCTCATGTCATGAATAACTTGAGCTATGAATTAGTTTACGAGGTCATTTGGTGATATCACAACTCATCCCATCACTAATTTCCTTGAGTGTGTCAAAAAATGAGGTTTAAAGGGATATCGTGGGCTAGAATTAGTGTGGTTAGAGACCAATTATGGGTTTCCAATGAACTTAGTAGTAAATGGTCTCTCTTTTTCAGGAATTTTAGGCACGATCGCCCTCAAAATTGGTCACATATAAGGGAAAAATATGTGATTCATCTTGACATTTTGGATGGGTTCTCTATGCTCCCCTAGGGTCCAAAATATAGCTATAACACTGATAGTTGTGCAAAGGCAAAGAAAATGCTTAAAATGTTGGGTGTTGAGTACATATCATACCACATATTTTTAAATGATTTTATTTTATACAAAGATGAATACATGGACAAAGAGATATGTCCATGTTTGGTCTTTGTATAAAATACCCACAGGGTATCCACTTAATCAGCCTGTGACATAGTGCAATATTTCATGGGATATTAAAGAATACCCCTAATTTCACTACATATTGATAAACACCTTCCCAAATCCTTTTGTTTAGCCCCCCTCCCAATACATTTTCCCAACAAAAAAACCCTATTTTTACTATATATCCATTATTTTTACCAAAAACCCCTTTTTATACCTTCCAATTCCTATAAACCCCCTTGTTGGTGTGTAGTGGGTACACCCGTGGTTAAACATTAATTCACCAACAAATCCCAAGATATCAGCCCTTTCGGCATCACTCGCAAGTAGGTCAAGTCTCACCCAAGGTACCTTTGGGGATTGCAAGAACCAGGCTTCCACAGTCATGGGGGAATATGAGGAATTCATCACAACCATTCACTTAACATTTATTCATATATTCTATGTGTGAAACCATAACAACATAAAAACATATGAAAAATCCATCTAACTTAAGAATTCTACATATGCATAGAATCATCAGATACATATTCATATTAACTATTAATCATCTATCACCAGTGTGCAACAAATAGAATAAACCAACATATCATGAGATCAAACACATTAGGACACAAAGATTTAACCTAGTTCACCCCAAAATGGGCTACGTCCACAACGATTGGCTTATTATATTATTCATTCATCTTTTTTTCATACAATAGATGCACACTATGCTCATATGATAGTTTTCAATTAAAAACCAAACCTACCCAAGTCATTCAATGTTGCAGTGCACACACAGCTCTTGATTAATATTCAACTCAACTCATACTCAACAATTCCACACAACAACCAAAGGTAATGAACTTATGAGATATTCCCCAATTCTCAATTCTCGACTCACCAAACTCTCTAAAAAAACCGCTCTCCTCTACCCAAAAACCCATTACATATTTATATAATGATATTAGGGGTTAGCCCATTACAATGTGGAAAAAATGTCCCAAAACTCCTAACTAACTTCCACCTTCCGCGTGTTGGGTCTTGAATATGCATTAACTATCTTTCACGCATGTTGATCCTTTTCTAACTTGTTGCGCGATCCAATACCACGTGATTCACAAAATTTACCCAAAATAGCCTACTCCAACACCCCCTATACCCTACACCCACCCCCTGCCAATACCTACAATATATTGACTCTATTTTTAATAATTAAAAAAAAAAAACTTTACGAATGAATGTGATAAGATATTGGTCAATAAGGTGAATCCTCCATTTGTCTACCTCGAACCATTCATTGATGAATTTAAGAAATTAATGGAAGGGATACATGTATATGATGTATCAAGATCCATCCCAATGGAGAGGTTTTTATGTTGTATGGCATATGTGTGTACACCAAGCATGATTATCCAGGACTAGGAGTTTTCTCTAGTAAGCATGTTGATTGATTTGTTTATATCTTTTATATTATTTGGCATACTTAATTTGGTGCAACTATATTTTTGACACTAACATGCTTTGTATAAAATAACATTGCATTCCTTGTAACAAAAGGGTATCATGGATGTAAATGTTGTGAACCTTCTATAAAGGCTAGGTGGTCCAACCACCTACAAAATTTGGTGTACGATTACTCAAGGATATTCCTCCTAGAAGACCACCCTTATATAAGAGTTTCATTTTCTTTCAATAGTAAACCAAAGAGAACATAGAGACCTAAAATAATCTCACTGGCATATTATATTAGGAAATATGACACAAATAAGGAGAAGTAAATGACATAATTATTTATTCAAATGTGAAACCTATGTTCGATGATCCTAAACTTTTTGACACCTATGTTGAGAAAATTCCCATTGGGATGAAAAGGAAACCTATATTTTATGATCTTCCATATTGGGGGAATATTAATATTTACCACTTACTATATCACATGCATATATAAAAAAATGTTTCGTATTATTTATGGAGGCACATATCATCGAATAAAAGTGACACTTTGGTTGTTAGGAGAGATATTATTTCTTAAAATACTAAAAAGAGACATTGGCCAAGAAAATAAAGTAGAGGAGAGGTCAATCCCTCTTGGTATTTTAAAGAAGGTGATGTCCCATGGATTTTAAATAAATATTATCTTTCTATGGTGAAGGATGTTATATTGCATGTGAAGGCACCTTCTTTATATGGTTCGACTCTACGACGTTTCTTCACTGTAGAAGGGAATTTTTTGGAGTTGAAATCACATGACCATTTAAACCTTATAAGGGTATGTATGTCAAATACATGATTCATTTTCTATTGTGTAGGTTAGCATATACAATGCACTCATAGTTTTATGAAAATTAACGATGTATGTGTCTATTTTCTGGTGTCATTATCCTTTGTTCATGTGTGTTTGTGTGAACCATGACTCCCCCTAGGACTTGTATTGTGTCATATTGAAATTATCTACGTTTGTATGTTGTATCACATCAAAGGATATTTATATGGCTAGCATTCCATGGTGGTGTTGATAAATAGATTAGATTATTTGTATGCTTGAGAAGGAACTACCCATGAATTTTATGGACTTGCAATTCCATTTTCTAATTCACCTACATGATGGGGTTGAATTATTTGGGGTTCTCTCATGTCATTTGATGCTCTTCTTAAAGAGGTAAATGAAAAAATAGAATGGGTTTGTTCAACAAAGGGAAAAGCTAGAGGGCTCTATGGCACATGAGTACATAGTATACGATTCATTCTATTATGATAGTGAGTACATTAAGCAAATTGATAACATACCAGGGGAAATGGCTTGGGATGACCAACATGATGAGGAGAAAATGGAATGGGAGCTACTCCAAATGAATGAAAAAAGGTGCATGATAAAGAGTAAGTCACTTATCTTTTGTCAAATTTATACAAAGAAACTATTTACACTGAAGTTGATAATATGTATTTGATCTCATACTATTCATTTTTAATTATTGTATACATCAAAAAGTTTAGAACTCAATGCCATAAATAATTCATTATTTACAATGTGGATGAAACACAACCATGGATTGTGTTGTATGAAGAGAAAATAAGGAAATGAGATAGTGACAAGAAAACATTCATGCAGTTGAATGGTAGAAGCATGCATTATCATGATCATTTAAAAGAAAATATATCAAAAATATGTCCCAATGATTAGGTATCTGACCAGATCATAGAGAAACATGGTGTGTTCAGTTTTTACCCACATGGAGAAGAGATATATGCACTAAACATAGAGATCAGGTGAAACAAATCTGTAATAAACTCTCTAAGTACCATGTTCAATTTATAATGCTCACTTGAATTGTAACATGTATTATGTTTTTATTAATGCTTAGGTTATTATACATATGACACCATCCTTTGTTTTCATTCTTATAGGTACATTTGTTCCCATATATGTGGGCATATGTACATCATTTTCACATTGAGGATTCCAATGACGGACACATCACACAATATTGTGGAGTGGAGGTCAAGTTCAATCAATCTAGTCATGTTAGCCATCCTGATCAAAATGTAATAGAAGAGAAGTTAGGTTACATTGGAAAGATATAAGAGATCATGCAAGTGGACTTCTCATCTTTTCAATGTGTTATTTTTAGTTGAAAGTGGTGGGATACCTTTGACCAGAGAAATGTAAAGGAAAATTGTGATAGTGGACTAGTATGTATTAACTCTAAAAAAAATTGGTTTGAAACTAAGGAGCCTTATGTTTTCCCAAAACACTGCAACTGAGTTTTTTTTACCCACGTGTGTTGGATGGGGATTGTTGGTTTCTAATTAAACATGATCCAAGATCAAAACATATTTTTTCAAAATGAAAATATTATAATTTCGAGCAAGGAAGATAATCAGGGTGATGGAAACGAAGAGTGTTATGTAAATGTTTTGTTTCAACATTTTTATCATGGATGTGTCATTTTATTATGGGTCTCTATAGTTGGACAATTATTCTTTTTATTCATTTTATAATGTTGGATATGGAAAGCTAACCATTTACAACCATCATATTGAATAAACATTAAATAGTACAATCATAAAATGTGGTTTTATATATTTTAATTGTCAAATTTATTGTTTATTATAACAAATTTATGTTGTATTATATTAACATATGTTTATGTTAAATTTTGAATTACTAAACATTAATTGAGATATCACAAATTTGATGATGTATTCATATAATATAATGGTAAATATTTATTTTAAAGTATATTTGATTTTTAAAAATGATGATATTAAAAAATCAAACCTTGAATTTTTTATTCTTTGAAAAACTCAAAATTAAAATAAATATATACCTACTTTGATGGAACTTCTAAGGGAAATTACAACAAAACAGCTTCTTACAACATCTATGAGTTGTGGAATCACACTTGTGACATTGTCATTCTCAACCTTTATTAGTGCAACTATCATGACCTTCACCTATTCCATCCATCCTTTAGTTTTCTAAACATATAAACTTATATTAATAATTATTTTTACATTCTCCTTGAAATAAGTGTCAATATAGGAAGGAAATGGAAATAATAAAAGAGTATTTTCTAGATATTTTTTTTGAAGAATTTTTCCTCAAATAAAACCCTCTGGTACTTCCCCTCATTTTGAGTATGGTTAGGGGGCACAAGGTCGATAAAAAACGAGGCTTGAAGTCATTACAACATATCACTTGAGGGGATAAAACCTAGGTGGGGAGGATCATAATCATTCCTCCCAACCACCTAAGCTAAACCCAATTGACTTTAAGGATCCATACTTATCTAAAAGTATAGAAACCTTTGTCAATTTTACTAATTCTTAAAATACTAATTATAAAATGTTTGGTGATATTCTTGTAAAAGTATTCCAATTTAGTATTTATATAACTTTTAGAAAATATTGACAAAATATTGACAACTTTTAGAGTAAATAATTTTATCCCATTGAATTTGGGTGAATATATTTTTTTAAAATAGAAATTAGCAAATTTGTTTAAGGAAAAAATAAAGCTTGGATATAAATAATTTATGATTGGGACTTTTTTTGTTTGTTTTCATTGATAAAGTAACAATTCAACTTTTACTATCCAAGTTTTTACCATGGAAAAAAAAGATTGATATCCTCAAAAAAACAAGGAAACCATCATATAACTCATGGACAGTTAATACACTTACAAAAAGAACAAGTGATAAAAAATCAGTAAAATATTACATTGCATGCTAATGAAACAATAAAATCCTTTTGTTTATTGTAAATATATTTATGCATATAAGTCCATTATAGATACAATCATTACATCAAATATGGGAACTAAGTCCTACACATCTACATAGAGACATTTGTTTATTTTTTATTTTTATTTTTATATTTTTAAATTATAATATAAAATTAATTTAATTTGATATTTTTTAAACCTTAACAAATTAATTGTTTTCTTCACTAACTAAATCTAATACTTATATTTTCTAATGAGGAGATTCATAAAGTTGGTGGTATAGAAAAAAATCATAAAGTCATTTAAGGTGAATGGAGTAAAATAAAATTCATTATTATTAATGATTTAGTTTTCATATTTAATAATTTAAATTTAATGAAACAAATTGAATTATTTATAATTTTTAAATAACAAAAATTATTAAATATAACTATTATAAATTTAATGGACAATTATTATTAATTTATCATAAAAATTAATGAAAAAATAACATTTTATAAGAGTAATTATTCAAATTAGTTTTTTTCATTCATTAACCAAATCTAATATCTGCATAAATTTTCATACAAAATAAATGAAATACAATACTTAGGATACTCTTTTACTACAAGACTTACATACTTTTCCAAAGATTCATAAAGTTGGTAATAGAGTTAAAAATTGTAAAACCATTTCATGAAAAGTGTATAGATCAATTTTTTTTAATATTTTTTATATTTAATAATTAAAATCAATTTAATAAATTTAATATATTATAATAGTTGAATAATATAAATTAATAAAATCTTTGAAAAATTAAAAAATAATAAAATATAATAATTGTGATGTTAGTAAACAATTATTCTATAACTTTGTCTTGTAAACTTTGAATAATAAAAATTAATAAAATAACATTAGTACTACATCATTATTATTATTAGTGAATAATTACATCATAATGTTAGTGAATAATTATATCATAACATTTTTTTTTTTTTAAGCTAAAAAGAGACTTTGTATTTCTATATATGGACAATTAAAGTACACACACACCAGTGAGAGTCCGCATTAGTGGACACCAGATATCTCACCAGTGAAGATCTAATTTCAGACAAATATGAAAAGAAGACCCTAATTAGGGGTTTCCATATCAGAAACCAACCTCCTCATTGGTTACATCTGAGAGTGTATAAATCATCCCTGAGTTTAAACATCACAAAGAAACTATCCCCTTGATATGATCCAAAAGTAGGGACACAACCATATATATCCATTTAAGATCAAGAAAAAAAGAAACCACTAGGGTATTTCTAAACTTATGATTTCAGACAAGCAAGAAAACAAATAGAGAGGATCAGAACCTGAAGAATTGGTTCCTAGGATTCTCTAAAGATTAGAGAAGTCCCCTTACCTTGTCTACCTTTCCACCTTCAACACTGATCTCTTCCTCGTCCTTGATTTGGATGGAGTAGGCATGGGATCCTGGAGGATTTGGGTGTTTTCCTAGGTTTTGGACCTCTTGTCTAATCTATAATTGTATTCCAAACTAAGAGCGAAAAAATAGGTCGAATTTTCCATCTAGAATTTCAGTTTCCTAGATGGATTTGTCATTATCTCTTTTATCCTTATCCACATCCTGGGAAACCATGGATTTCACCACTCAATATGTTTCAGCGAACTGGAAATACTTGGTGCGAGTATACTTAGTGTTATCACCGGAAAATGGCTCACTATAGACACAAACAATGGATGAAGAAACAAGTAACACAAACACAAAATACTACCAATATTCATGGAAGGATTACATTTAGTTTGGAAAGAAAATAAAAAAACTATACAAAAGTGGTCCTGGAAATCTGTGCACATTCAACCAAAGTTGCACGCACACATCCATGCAAGCTAACACAGTGTACAATGTGCACAGTGCACAAAGTGTGTGATTGACAGTTGAAAGACCTGCGCAAATGTTGAAACAGCACATTAATGAATTTGGTTGGGCCTCAACCATTTTGGGGATGAAAAGAACCTCCCCATACCCAAAATCGCCCTCATATTTCTCCTTGGGATCACTGAAAGGGATGGGAAGTAACTTTGAGGGCTTCCCATTCACACTTAGATCCAGTTGAGAAACATCTTGTCATCCTCCTATAAATAAAGGACCATTGTATGCAAAAAAGAAGAAGCATTTGAGTATTGTTATGCTACTCATTTTTAGCTTTGGGAAGCAACCTTCCCCTTAGAAAGCTTTGAGCATCCATTGCAAGTGTTAGAGATCTCTCCTCTTCAGTAGTTCATCACTCTTTTATTCACCATTTTCCTTTGTTTTCAATTGATAGTAGAAACAAAACTTTGTACTTGGGGACTCAAGAGCCTTCCCAAGGAGGAAGAGGGGACTCATAAGCCCCCATATTTTTCCAAGGAGTATCAATTCAAAGATCATTTTACTTGGTATATCTCTCTTGTGTTTTCTTTGGGCATTCATTTCAAGTTATTTGTTGCTTAGTTTAGATTTATTTCCTTCTTGTTTATCTCTTGTTTCTTTATTTTAGTTGATTCATTAACCAACTAACTCTTTGTTGTGCTTTCTGGATAGCCTAACTAGATAGTTAAGGGACTCATTTTTGCTCACTCTTGTGACAAAAATAAACCAATAGTTTGGTGACCATACTAGGGATTGGAATCCATAATCCTCTTCAAGTAGGCTATTAAAGTTGTTATTTTCACTATCTAGTGTTTGTAGGGTCCAAAACTGACCTACCCTACCCTTTAGATACTACAACTCAACCCTATGTTGGTTGAATTGATTTCAAATTTTTGGCTTGCCATTTTTATGCATGTGTGCGCATTTGGACCAAAAAGATGCACCGATTACACAAAATGTTTACCATAAAATGCATGTGGACTGCACGACTGTCAGGACAAAAACAACACTATTATGCGCAATTGCACGACTATGCAATTTATTTATTTATCAGTAGCTTAGATTTAGTTTATGCACTTCGTAAAATCCACAAAAACAAGGCTTGGGATTCTTTCTTGCATAGATAATTAGCTAAACTAGCCACTTAAAGGGGTAAAAAGAATCATAAGATCTTTCCTTTTTGTTCCCACGTGGATGGCCTATTATAGCATTTGAACTCTTGAGTTAATATTTTCTTTTACAAAAAAAACACATTAATTCGGGACTAGAAGGATATTTAGACAATCTTGGAGTATGATCTTTCCTCGCACCCTTGTGTGACCTTGGAAATCAGAAAAAGAGATTGCTTGAAAAAACCTTCATCTCCCTTTAAAATCAATCATTTTAGGAGAGGCCAATACCTCTTAGTTTTCTCATTTTTTTCAAATAAAATAAATCATTTTAGGATATGCCAATACCTCTTTAATTTTCTCTGTTGAAACATAACCTACAATATTTGTAAGGGCCCACACATGCCCACATGTGCACAATCTTAGGATAGTTTCAAATTTCTAGAGTAAATCACTTAGGAAGTGTAAATCATTGTAAGGGCCCATACATGCCCACATGTTCACAATCTAGGAATAGTTTCAAAGCTTTCTTAGATTAGAAAACATCCTAGGGATATTAAAGTTCATAAGTAAGGACCCATATTTCCACCATGCTAGTTACTTAGGGATTTTCAATTTCAGCAAGGATTGTCTGTGAAACATAGTAAGTTAGAAGTAAGCAACAATTGTAAAAGACCAAGCGATGTCCACATGCCAAAGAAATTCTCACTTAACTTATTAAAAGTCATCACTCACCATAACTTCTTGCAGATATCACATCTTTTGAAGGTTTTTTATTAGATACTTGAAACCATAGTTTTCTCTTCTCCCCATGCTCATAAGCAATCTGGGAGGATCAGAAGGGATTCATTTGTTTAGTAAAAATATTTTTGTGCACACCACTTTTAATCAATGAGGTTGGCCCATGACTCCAACCTCACAACCCACTTTCACATCCTAAAAGAAACCATAATCAATGCATTTTCTAACTTCCACGGGAGGAACACCAAAATAAAATTGTAGTCTAAGTTACGATTTTAGCGATAGGCATCCAAATAAGTCCCCATCATCATTTCTCACTTGAAACTTAGAAATTTGTGAATTAGAATACTAAAATCCTCTCAATCAAGCATTCCTACACCATAAGGTAAGGAGACACCTGTGAAGGGTTGAAGGCCGAGGTCCAGTTGTTCTGTGCATGCCTCCTTGGGTCACCCAACCCTTAGAAAGAATAAATCCTATGACTGATTTTTGAGGCCAAAAATCTAAATGTTGTGCTTGATCGAGGTGACTTAGTGGAAAAAATCTAGGTTGTATCTACCCATGTGGTGGTTTTGGGCTGCAATCATACCTTAATCATATTTTGAACAGATGTTGGGAAATATCGCCAGTCCTCTAGGGATATGTACCCTTCACCCCTCATTATAATTGATTATCCATACCTTTAATATCTCCTCTTTCGGTGGATTCATACCCCACTGTTGAGTGTTTTTGGAAGGCACGATGCTTTTTGAGAGGAAGGATGATAGATCTATTAGGACACGTGAATTTTATTTTATTCCCCCATGCAGATAAAACTCCAAACCATATTGCATTGTTACTTGTTTATGTATGATTACCACTGATTGATTACATATAGCTTTCAAAACATTGTTGAGATAGTCCAAATTTACCAAAACACTTGTTCATTTATTTTTGTCACTACCACTTACACACATATACATATAGTCCATAATCATAGGGGAACCAAAAAATCCCCACCATTCTAGATGTCTTACAAACCTCCCCCAAATCTTGGGAGGTGTTCCCAATTTTGCTAACACATTAGCAAAACCAACACACACACACCAATGAGTGCCACTCTTTTAGGATTAACTTTTATTAGGTACACCTCTCTAGGCACCACTATCTAGAACAATCCACCCATATAGCAACCCTTACTATTCAAGAATTTTCTCTCCAACCATCAATCACCATGGAAGGACCACAAAACCTACCATATATAATCCCATCCTCTTCTTCCTAGTTAGTACAAACTTGCCCCCCCTCTCCTAGTTCTATTGACCATCTACCACAAACAAGGAGTAAGAAGAGAAACATATACTAACAATGCCCATGGCATGGGTGCGATGCTTGTAAAGATGGGGTCACTCATAGTTCCCACCAAAACTACAATCAAACCAATCACAGATGTACCACCCATGCATGGAATAATCACCCTTTCTGATTTTGTGAGATCTATGGTCACCCAACCCATCAATGCCCTGAACTCACTCCAGAGCTAGTCCACGTAGTTTGTTTGGAGCACATGCAACACAATAATATTAGTATTTATCCTTAAACTAATTTGACATTCTCCATCCCCCAACATGGAACCATTAATCCATCAGGTGATATTCCATACAACTCGACATAACTTGTTACCCCTCACATGGGTAACTTCCCCTGAAACCCAATATACCTCACTACTAGGGTGAAATCATATATATTTGGGGGCACCCCTTCCACCTCTTGTACCACAATGTCTACTAGATATTATCCTTATAATGAAAATTTAAGTGCATACCAACTCCCATCATGGGCCATCACCCTTGATTGGGATCAACTTATCCAAGCATGACTTCCATCTTCTACCCTATTTCAAACACGGGTCATCGTTAACGCCTTTACAATTTATCAGTGTATTATAGATAATGGGGCATACTCATGCATTATGTACTCATCAACTTGGAAACAACTAGACTCCCCCACTCTTATCCCATCGATGACTAAGTTAAGAGCCTTTGATGGTAGACTTTGTTCCCCTTTATGGATCTTACCTAATCTCCCCATTGAGTTAGGTGGTAAGACAATTTTGATCACTGTTATTGTCATGGATGGTCCAACGGATTACAATATTATCATAGGCCATTATTTCATCTATTCCATGAGTGTTGTGGTGTCTTCACTCTTTCGAGTCATGATATTCTCACATGAGGGACACATCATCACCATCAATTAGTTATCCTACATTGATCCACTCCTTCATGATTCTCATAACAGAATCTCCCATCGTGCTGCTCACAATGAGTCCATGCACTATGTATCCACTACCACTAGTCATGCAACATCCACTCCACCCAAAAATGAGCCCATGCCTATAGAACCAACTCCTCACCACTTAGTCTTGGAGGTTGGTCAAATTCATTCATCCTTGGGGGCATCCATGCATGTTTCTTCCCCAAAACCCAAAAGAAACCATGAAATCTCAACTACATTCTTCCCAGAAGATGAAGAATTATTTGAGACCACTACTTATTCCAATGATTATAGTGATAAAACCCATATAGGTTCTCCTATCCACTGCTGGAAGTGTCCTAAAAATTTAATTGGTGCACCCTCTAATATTATCTCTCTCAATAAGGTCATTACTCCCTCTCAAATAAGATCATCTATTGTCATTGATAAGGATATCGGGGACTCCAGTTCCATGATGACCAATCATGCCCATATATGATATTTTTACACACAGTTTAAAGTCCCAAACCCTCCAACATATATTACACAAAATAATGGGTCTGATACACTGTTTCAGATCCTCTTTTATGGATGTTCAAATTTAAATCGCCTGCTATTTTACCTTTGGTCCATAATATTGGGTATTTGGAAACAACCCTTCCTCCAGTCCTCATATCATAATACAAATGGTAGTACCACTTCCCACCTTGGTCCCATAAGACCTAGCTCTCAACAACACCAACTCAAAGTTTACCCTTCATGGGAACCATTATAGCACCACCTTGTGTCCAGTTCCCCCAGACATCATGCGATTACAAGCCACATGGCCTAATCAGAATGATCCACCAAGATAGTTTCATTACTTCTTGTGGAAAGGCCCCCTTCACCTTGGTCATTTTTAGTTACCCACATAAGAGAAACACAGCCTCCTTCAGGGAGTTCATTTTACAAGAACTCATTTTTATATGGCCTCACTTCAAGAGTGCCTTGATCAGGAACCCATGGTTCCCCAACCTCCTTTAGGGAGTACCTTTCTCAGGAACCCATTATTTTGTGGCCTCCCTTAGGGAGTGTCTTGTTAAGGAACACATGGTTCCCCAACCTCTTTCAAGGAGTGCCTTTCTGAGGAACCCATCGTTTCATGGCATCCCTTGGGGAGTTCCTTTTGTAGGAACCCATTGTTCCCCAGACTCCTTCAGGGAGTTCCTTTCTTAGGAACCCATTGTTTTGTGGTCTTCCTTAGGGAGTTCCTTTTTAATTAACCCATCATTCCTTGGTCTCCATTAGGGAGGGCCTTTTTTGGGAACCCATGGTTCCCTGGCCTCCTTCGGGGAGTTCCTTTTCTAGGAACTCATTGTTCCATGACCTCCTTCAAGGAGTGCCTTTTTCATGAACTCATGGTTCCCTGGCCTCCCTTAGGGATTGTATTTCTCTAGGAACTAATCATTCCATACCCTCCTTTAGGGATTACCTCTTCTAGGAACTCATTGTTCATTGGCCTCCTTCGAGGGCACCCAAAATTTTCATCAACATACCATTTTCCCCACCCATGTCAAAAGGTTAGGTATGCTTACTCACTATCATTTCTATCAAATAATTGTAATATGTTATTTATCATCAGATATTTTTCACTTCGAGTATTTGATGTTTGTGTGTGTAGGCACTTGGTCCAACAATATTAAACCCATTCAGTATTGACCCCTTCAGGTATATGTTCAAAATTGGCATGCACTCACACCCTTTGCAAATAGTTTCATATCCTAGTTACACCCGTTGAAATTTATCTTTTGGATCCCCACACCCAAATCTATAGTACCATCACCTCCATTTCATTTTGGTACTCTCAATCGGTATAATTCTCACCTCCATGATTTTTCCCACATATATTTATCCCTTGACATGTTGACACTCATGTTGTTCTATCCATTATGCTTGGGAGTCCTGGTAGTGCTACACCCCACAATAAGAACCTTATTGTAACATCTCGCTCTGGCACACTAAAAAAACTTATTCTTTGAGGACACTTGCTCACAAGTGATCTAGACTATTATGATATTAAAACATTTGTCCTTGATTATGATGCATTATGATAGATGACATGATGTTTTACTACATTGACATAGACAAGTGCTATTGACTCGATTTTACTGAGTGTGAAAGGTTTTGGACCTTTAGGATGTAGAAGCATGAATGGAACCCCTTGGACTCCGGATCAAGTCAGGGAGTGTGCTATTGGGGTTTCATTGTTTTACTGTGATTTTAGTACATTTGATTAGATTATATGATGTGGACAGGTTCTGGCATGATTGTTGATGATGCAGGCTAACGATAGCTTGCCGACCAGACTCACATATGGAGTAAAGGGGCCACACACGATTACCAGAGAGGTCGAGGGAGAGGTGTGAATAGTAGCCCTACCACAACCTACTAGCACTCCTGCCATGGCTCGAACTGTAGGTTAACGATTACCTAGTTCGAGAGGACCCACGATGCCATGAGGGTAGACTGCGACAGTCGCTCACGATGATTCTAAGGGGTGCGCAATAAGGTGGGGGCCTTATTCCTTAGAATCCCTTATTCTCCCACAAGTTCACCTGGTGGAGTGTTGACTCCAGGGGTTATTGATGTCTACCAGTCAGTCAAGAGGCAAGTGGTACCCTTGGAGCACGTGGTGAATCCTGAAGGGAATTCCATGCAAAAGAAACAAAAGAGGCGAGTGGCACCCTTGGAGCACGTGGTGCATTCGTGCAAAAGAAACAAAAGAGGCGAGTGGCACCCTTGGAGCACGTAGTGCGTCCTGAAGGGCACATTGCATTGATGATGTTAAGGGAATGAACCTAGATGGCCCTAAGACTAATATCTCATTAAGAAATTTTAAAACAACTTCCTTGATTAAAATATCGCCTGGTTCATAATCTAAGTCCGAAGTCTAAAACTTCGCTAGGGGTAAAATTTTGTCTACCCTTAAGAAATTATCTCTCTAAAAATAAAATAATAAAGTTTAAAATAAAAACCACTTAAGTAATAATTGTGGACTTCATAAATTTTTGGGTAAATGNGAAAGTGTAAAAAGATTTTAAATTAATAATAAATGGAGAAGTGGTTAAATTACACAACTACCATTTTTAGCTCTAATAAAAAGGGGAAAGAGGAAATTATAAAACTAGGAAACTAGGGAATAAGGCGACATAAAAAGGGAAAGAGGGAAACTCATGGTAAAAAGTGGGAAACCAACTTAGGAAAGAATCGGCATTTAAGAAACTTCTAATTTTGAATTGATTTAGCAATTTCTTTTTAGGGAAAGCTTTTAAAACCTATAAGGGAATCTAGGCACACCTAGGAGTAAATTTAGGAGTAACTCTAGGTGGGTGAGGGAAATAAGACAATTTAATAAATTAAAGAAAATAATTATGGAGGACTGTGGGGGATGAATGACACTTGTACGAAAGAGAATTTTTAGAAGATTTTTATTAAAACTTAAAGTAAATGAGATTTAGGGAAAGATTGGAAGTTCTAAAACTCTATAAAATAAAGGGAGGAGAAGGAAGAAGGGGAATCGACTGTTAGCATAATGTTACACTGTTGGATTAGTGACTTGACTCATTACTCATGGAGAGTTGGGATTTCCCAGCTCGAAGAGGAGTGGTAGCTCTGCCTTGCGAGGCGAGCTGGGAGATAGACGTACCATCTGGATAGTGTGTGGCCCCTTTGCAGCTCGGGGGACTAAGGGGGAAGCAGAGTACCCCTAGCATTGGCTGGAAGGTATCGGTGAGGTCTCGATGGTTGTTGAGTAGGAGCGGCACGGAGCATGCAGACATCATTCGAGGCAGGCATTAGGGCAACGGTACGCTCGTTTATTTGTAGAGTAGAATGCATTAGGATCTTATGCTTGAATCTGTATGCTGATTTGTAAATGGATGAATTTTGTCTTGAGCTTGATGCCATTCAATTTTATCTTATTACTCCTACGATGGATTGACAGTTTAATTATACTATAACAATGGAAGTGGTGATTACAGTAATTAATATGGAAATTTACTGCACGAATAGGGAGAATAGAACCAATAGCTTTAGCACTAGTATTGGAATGGTGTCTTTTTATGATACCACTATGGTTTTACCAAGATATCCATCTCTAATGCTTTCCACTGTGATCCTTACTCTTCTTCTTTACTATTCATGGTTGTATATTTCCGGATAATGTATATTCACATCTAAATTTTTTGATGTGTAGTGTTACCGTCTTAGCAATCACTGTTATAGTTTTAATGAAATGTTGTACAAAAAGGGATGTGTTAAAATGGCAATTTTGATCTATAATAGATATGTATGTTACCTCTATTATTTTCCTTAGATAAAAAAAAAAAAAAAAAAATCGAATTCATTCTGTGATGATGTAATGGCAATCGTTTGTAAAATTGTATTTCTGAATTTTTGTTTTGGCAATTCCACTGGGTGTTTTACCCTTTTATTTTTTCTTTTGAAAATTTTGATATGTAGGCACAGTTATGATCCCTGGGATCTTCTCGCTACCCCTTATGTGGTGGTTCCTCGGGACTGGTGTGTCGATGTCGATTGTGTTGCTCGTTGGCTCTATTTTCATTGACCCAACCCAAACAATTTTGGAAGGCTGCGTTCTACCCTGTGTATTTTATTCCTTGAGTAGATGATCTATGGTGTGCAGAAAATGGCCTGTGTGGGATCCTCCCCTGGGCTTGTGTTGGTTTAGACATGAATGCTAGATGTTGTAGCCCATTGACTAGATGCGTTCTGCATTACTTTTACCTGTGCGTTTCTTTGAGCCACTCATTCCAGGAAATTTTTTCCTTCAGCGATTACCCGAGAACTTCATGATCAATACCTGTAATTTTAGTCCCTGTGTTTACTTAATCTATGCTGGACAACATCTTAATCAGTGGGCATCCATATTTACACCTGTCAACATTCATTTATTTTACTTTTTCTTTTTTTACCTTCAGGGTCTCAAAATGGCACGATGGCTTGGGACAACGCTCTGATGACAACAGTCACAGGTACAATGCTAGTTATTTTTTTTGTTTTTGTTGATCGAATTGCTATGTTACTGCTAGATGCCTTGTCTGCAGAAGAATCCCAGATTTTCTCCTTACTGAGTTTATGTTATTTTCCACTACCTTGTTTTATTTGAATGATTGATTGGTATATCCTACAGTCCACACAACATTAATAGTGGTGATTACTCATTGTTCACCCAACGTTTTTCTTCACAGCTACATTACTGATCACATCACGCGTACACCAGATAATGAATGCTAAGTGATATACCCAGATCTGGTTAGCATTCCTGGTTAGCATTTTATTGGTTGGTAGGTAAGCGTAATTGGTGAATGAGAAGTTCTAAGTGACGTGGACAACGACTGGTAATCAAGCATGTTCACGAATGTTTGGTAGATTGGTAGTTTCTTTATGGCACAACTGGTAGAAATATTCCTGGCTGCTTGTGTGACACTTCTGACAGCAACAAGATCCATTCCAATTTTATCATTTACTCCTTACTACTTAATATCTTTTCTTACCCCTTCTGCCTTTTAAATATTTATGTTATGTAATAAAGAGAGTGGAAGGATAGCCATGTCCTCTAATGAAGCGAATGAGGTTTGGGTTGTTAAAATTTCCCTCCTTTATGGTAATCGATGATAATACTCCCATCCTATCTTAAGTCAGTATTCTTAATGTGTTCGTACCTTCTCTATTAAATCCAGTTAGTTTTCTAACCTTATATTATCAAATAGATGAAGTTTTAGGGAAGAAATGTATGAACTACCCTATGCTCTCCACTTCAACCATAACTAACCCCTTTTAATTGAATATTAAGTGATAAAGTAAGGCATGGGGAGAAGATATCAAGTTCAATAAAGTGTTGAATAACAACTTAAGTTTTATATTATGATAACTCATTGGGAAGGTGAAGGAATCTTAGAGTCATTCTTGATAAGTTAAAAAGTGACCTTTAAGAAATATTCTTATGAGGGATATTGGATGATTTTACTTTATTTTGAGAGCACCATTTTATCTACATTAATTTTAGTATATCATTAACACATGTAATTAACACTTCTTCAATTAATTAGTACTTATAGATTTAGACTACATATATTTGACACCAAGTTGATGTAGATGGGATACTTACAAAGAATTCATTACTTGTATCTTTCATTGTAATTTTGTCAAGATAAAGTAACTTGTCTAATTAATGATATTTAGGACTGCAATCATGACAATCTAGAATGATTTAACTTTTCCATCCTCATTTGTAACTAGATTATTCTATGATGAGATCGATGATCGCAGACTCGGTTGATTAAGCTAGATGCTTGGATTGTTTGTGATCGGTTGTAAATCGGATTTCTTGCACCTTGTAGATAGAATGATTAATTTAATTGTGTTCTAATGCGCTAACAACCTTGATGATGATGGATTGATTTATAACTAGATTTAGTAATGCACAGTTAATTAAAGTTAATGTACAATGAATTACAGTAAAGTTTACTCTCACCCTTGGTTTAATTGAATTTGGTTGATAGAATGAATCTTAGTTAATCATTGATGTTGGTAGATTTAGCATTTTTAGGTTTGGTATTGATTGTGTTGGGCGGGATGTAAACACCTCCATGTTCCTCAAAACAGTCGCCAACCCTGAGACCATAAATGGTTAAAATCGATGGGAACCTGGGCTTGAGTGTTGCTTATGTGTCTTGGAGGTCCTAACCATTGCAGGGTAGGATGGGCAGGTAGTCAGTCTTATTATTTTGTAGGTTGATTGTTGTTCATTGCTGGCAGATGTTGATGTGCATCTTAGATCTTTATGTTGATATTGTAGTTGTATGTGTCATGATTCGCCACCATGTGGTGGAGCAGAGTATAATGTCTTGTTACCCTTGTACAAACGCACACACAAAAAAAAAAAATTGCACTCATTTTAAGAGGTTGTTGTCATAACGTGAAGGATTGTTACATATGGTATCAGAGCCAGGTTCAACCTACGACTTGGGATCACTATGGCTTATGTTGTTATGATTTGATTAGACTGTTGCTAATTGGGTTGATTTGTGTGTGTGAAGGTAATCATGGTTAGAGGACGTCGTGGAGGTAGACGATGAGGTGCTAGGGGAGGTGGCGTGACACCCCCAGTAGCATCCATGCCGAAGGGGTCTAACCCCCAGGGAGATGAGCAGGTTCTCGGACAAGATAAAATAGCAGTTGATGATGTAGTCAGGATGATGAGATCCTTTCAGTGCATGTCCGAGGCACTGATCAGTCATTTGGACAGAGATGAGGCTAGAGCGCCAGCACCCGCTGAGGTTTCGTCGCGCGCACCGACCGTTACTGGTAGCATTCACCGTGAACTCGAGAAGGTCAAATTTCTCGAGTTCTTTGGTGCCCTAGATGATGCAGTCACGAAGGAATGGTTGGAGAACATGGTGATGTGCTTCGCACTTCGTGATTATACCTCCAACATGAAGGTCTGCATGGCAGTCTTTCAACTAAAGGGGAGCGCTCTTCTATGGTGGAAGACGCTCCTACCATAGCTGAACATGGTCGTCGAAGACATGTCATGGGAACTATTCGAGGAATGGTTTCAAGAGAGGTACCTTTCAGAGGAATTCATTGAGAGTCAGCTTAATGAGTTCAATGCCTTACAACAGAGAGGTCGTATAGTGCCCGAGTATGAGGCCCGTTTTATGGAGCTACTCTGATATGCTCTGCACCTTAACACTGAGAAACTTAAGGTCAACAGGTTCATGTTCAGCCTTAATGGCAGCCTACGTGCAAAGGTTAGGATTTTGATGCCCCAAACCTTGCACGATGTCGTCTAGAAGGCCCTCATAGTAGAGGAGGAGCTTATCATTGGGGGTCAGACCAGGACTCTAGCGAGATCACTAGGGAAGGTTTCATCTAGAACACAACAGCACTAGACACCAGCTAGACATATGCCAGGATATCGTGGCTTCTAAAGGGGATATACCTTCACTACACCTCGACGACCGCCACCTCAGCAAAAAACACCTTATTGGGGACCAATGCATCTCCAATAGCGTCACCCGCAGCAGCAGCAGTTTAGGCCTGTTCAGAAGAACAGACCAGGGTTCCAGGCCGGTGGGCCGTCATCTTATACTTTGGGTACCAGGACTACTGTGTTGAAGAAGGGGTGTTGGATGTGTGGGGAGCCACACTACCAACACGAGTGTCCTGTGAAGAGGACTAGAGCATCCGGATCAGCCAGACCCAGTACAGTGGGAGATATGGGCAAGACCCATCGTATTCATGTATCAGTGAATAACCACTAGGAAGAGCACCAGTCAACTATGCTCAAGATGACAGGTACTATCGCTGACCAGACCCTTAGTATTTTGATAGATCTCGGTGCTACTGAGAGTTTCATTTCTGGTGCAGTGCTAAAAAGGATTAAGGTAAAGGCAGTCGAACAGGATGAGTTTAGCTTCGTGGAGATGGCCTCGGGAGCCAAACAGAAGGTTGGAGGAAAGGTTATAGGCTGTGCCCTTAACCTGGGAGAGTTTGTCACGAGGGCCAACTTGTACGTCACGATCTTAGGATCTTATGATGTCGTAATTGGTATGGATTGGTTGGAATCGCATGAAGCGATACTCAACTATAAGACAAAATGGTTGAGCTTGGTCTATGACAAGGGACAGAGGCATGTGATTGTAGGCCGGAACTAGGGAGTTTCCATGAGGTTCGTCTCTTACTTACAGTTACGGAAGAGTATGCGCAAGCGGTGCAAGCTTTATGCGATCCTTGCGCTAAATAAGAAGGGAGTAGCAGAAGGTCTAGAACACCTTCCGGTGGTGAAGGAGTTTGTAGACGTATTTCCATAGGAGTTACCTAGGATGCCACCAGAAAGGGAATTGGAGTTTACCATAGACCTGAAACCAGGGACCAAACCGATATCAAGAACACCTTATCGGATGTCGACCCTGGAGTTGCAAGAGTTGAAAATGAAACTGAAGGAGTTGTTGGACCTGGGACTGATATGTCCTAGTGTGTCACCGTGGGGTGCACCTATTATTTTCATACAAAATAAGGATGGATCATGGAGGCTTTGCATTGACTACCATCAACTGAAAAATGCTACGATCAAGAATCAGTATCTGTTGCTGAGAATTGATGATCTATTCGATAAAATGAATGGTGCGACAGTGTTCTCCAAGATTGATTTGCGATCAGGGTATCACCAATTGTGGATCAAGGAGGATGACGTCCCTAAAACCACCTTTAAGATGAGGTTTGGACATTACGAGTTTACTATTTTACCGTTTGGACTGACAAACTCCCCAAGGGTATTTATGAGCTTGATGAACGGGGTGTTCCATGAGTACTCGGACAAGTTCTTCCAAGTGTTCATTGACGATATTTTGATTTACTCTCGTACGACGGAGGATCATGAAGAGCACTTGTGCTTGGTACTACAGTGTCTACAAGAGCACAAATTGTATGGGAAATTGTCCAAATGCTCTTTTTATCAATCGAGGATTCACTACTTAGGGCATGTCATCTCCAGCGAAGGTATCGCAGTGGATCTAGCCAAGGTTGAGGCTATTATGGAATGACCTACGTCGACGAATGTCACAGAAGTGTGTATTTTTATGGGTTTAGTAGGATACTATCGACGGTTTGTCAAGGGATTTTCAAAGATAGCAAATCCAATCATGAAATTGCAGAAGAAAAATAAGAAGTTTGTTTGGACCGAGAAATGTGCGGAAGCATTTCAGAGGCTTAAGGAGTTGTTAACCACAACACTGATACTAAAGGTCCCTGACATGGATGTGGACTTCTTGGTATGCACTGACGCATCCAAGGAAGGTTTAGGTGGAGTCTTGATGCAAGACGGACGAGTAATTGCTTACATTTTGAGGAAACTGAGAAGGCATGAGGAGAACTGCATGATGCATGATTTGGAGTTATTAGCCATCGTATATGCCTTAAGGTTTGGAGACACTACCTTGTTGGATGAAAATTTGAACTAAAGACTGATCATTGTGGACTACAACACATTTTTACGCAAAGTGACCTGAATGTGCGACAACAACATTGGTCAGAATTGCTTAGCGAGTACAACTTTGAGATTACTTAAATAAAGGGAACAATGAACTGAGTGGAGGATGCTTTGAGTTGGAGACCATGCATCTTTTCGGTGTTGCCTCTTTAGATGAATATACGTGATAATATTCTCACTTTACAGCATGACGATGACTGGTACAAAGAGTTTGAGGGATTTTCATTTGATAGCGATGGGTTATTTAGGTTTAAAAGTTAGATTTATGTACCGCCAAACGACGTGTTGAGGATGTTGATCCTGAGCGAGGCTCATAGAGTAGTTTACATGGCTCACCCGAAAGTCATGAAGATGAGGGCAGACCTTAAGCCCTTATTCTTTTGGAAGGGAATGAAGGCAGACATAGTCAGCTATGTGTCCATATGCCTCGAATGTTAGCAGGTAAAGGCTTAACATAGACACCCAATAGGATTAATACAACTGCACGCTATTCTGGAATCGAAATGGGAGGTTATTTCGATGGATTTCATTGTTGGATTGCCACTGATGGCGAGGAGACATGACTCGATTTTCATAGTAGTAGATACTATGACGAAGAGTGATCACTTTATTCCTATGTGTATGATGTATTAGGCACCTAACATTGCTATATTTTTCATCAGTGAGATTGTGCAGCTGCATGGCATGCATAAGAGGATTATATCTGATTGAGGATCAGTGTTTACCAGATGATTTTGGACGAGTTTCCAAGAGGCCTTGGGAACCTAACTTAACTTTAGTACTGCGTATCACTCGGAGGCTGACGGACAGGCAGAACAAACAAACCAAACCTTGGAGGACATGTTGCGCATGTACGTGATGAACCAACAAAAGCTTTGGGAAGAATTATTGCCACTAATAGAATTCACTCACAACAACAATTACCAGAGCACCATTAAGATGGCACCTTTCGAGTTTATTTACAGCCGACCATGTCGGACGCCTTTGAGTTGGGATCGACTTGAGGATAGGGTCCTGGTGGGACTAGAAGCAATCCATGAAATGGAAGAGAAAATGCAAACCATAAGATAAATGATTAAAGAAGCACAGGATCGACAAAAGAGTTATGTCGATGCGCACCGAGTCGACCGTAGTTACGAGGTCAGCGATCGAGTCTTCTTGTGGGTCAAATTGCATAAGAGTTCGATCAAGTTTGGGAAGGGAGCTAAACTCTCTCCTAGGTTCGTGGGACCTTTCGAGATTGTGAAGAGAAAGGGGCCCATGGCCTATCGACTAGCCTTGCCTGATTCCTTGAGGTGTATGCACGATGTTTTTCATGTATCTATTTTGAGACATTATATTAGTGATCCTAAACATGTGATTGACATGAGTTCCTTGCAGGTATTGGATGAGGGAGCGCTCATGGCTAAGCCGGTCCACATCTTAGATCACCACGTTCGACAGTTATGACGTCGAACGGTAGATCAGGTCAAGGTCTAGTTGGACAATTATAGTCTGTGCTCAGCGACCTGGGAGGACGCATATGATATGTGCCAGTAGTTTCCATTTTTGTTTGATAGATAGACATGTGATACTATGATACACTTATTTCGGCATTTATACTATGAAACTTTGGGATGAATTTTAGACCAAGAGGGGGTGTATGTAACATCCTGCTCTGGCGCACTGAGAAAACTTATTCTTTGAGGACACTTGCTTGCAAGTGATCCAGACTATTATCATATTAAAACATTTGTCCTTGATTATGATGCATTATGATAGATGACATGATGTTTTACTGCATTGACATAGACAGGTGCTATTGACTCAGTTTTACTGAGTGTACAAGGTTTTGGACCTTGAGGATGCAGAGGCATCAACGGAACCCCTTGGACTCCATATTGAGTCAGGGAGTGTGCTATTGGGGTTTGATTGTTTTACTGTTATTTTAGTACATTTGATTAGATGATATGATGTGTACATGTTCTGACATGATTGTTGATGATGCAGGCTGATAATAGCTTTCCGACTAGACTCACATATGGAGTAAAGGGGCCACACATGACTACCAGACAAGTTGAGGGAGAGGTGTGGATAGCAGCTTTGCCACAGCCTACTAGCACTCCTGTCATGGATCGAACTGTAGGTTGACGATTACCTAGTTTGAGAGGACCCATGATGCCACGAGGGTAGACTATTACAGTCGCTCGTGATGATTCTAAGGGGCGTGCAATAAGGCAGGGGCCTTATTCCTTAGAATCCCTTAGTCTCCCACAAGTTCACCTGGCGGAGTGTTGACTCCAGGGGTTATTGATGTCTACCAATTAGTCAAGAGGTGAGTGGCACCCTTGGAGCACGTGGTGCATCCTGAAGGGCATGTCTCACAAAAGAAACAAAAGAGGCGAGTGGCACCCTTGGAGCACGTGGTGCATCATGAAGGGCACGTCACACAAAAGAAACAAAAGAGGCGAGTGCCACCCTTGGATCATGTAGTGCGTCCTGAGGAGCACATCGCGTTGATGATGTTAAGGGAACGAACCTAGATGGCCCTAAGACTAATATCTCATTAAGAAATTTTAAAACAACTTCCCTAATTAAAATGTCACCTAGTTCAAAATCTAAGTCCTAAGTCTAAAACTTCGCTAGGGGTAAAATTTTGTCTACCCTTAAGAAATTATCTCTCTAAAAATAAAATAATAAAGTTTAAAATAAAAACCACTTAAGTAATAATTGTGGACTTCATAAATTTTTGGGTAAATGAAGAGAGTAAGAACTTAAATAAAATATGTGGATAAAAAAATGGTGGGGGGGGGGGTAAAGAAGAATTTAATTATTTAACTTGTGAAAGTGTAAAAAGATTTTAAATTAATAATAAATGGAGAAGTGGTTAAATTGCACAACTACCATTTTTAGCTCTAATAAAAAGGGGAAAGAGGAAATTATAAAATTAGGAAACTAGGGAATAAGGAAACATAAAAATGGAAAGAGGGAAACTCATGGTAAAAAGTGGGAAACCAACTTAGGAAAGAATCAACATTTAAGAAACTTCTAATTTTGAACTAATTTAGCAATTTCTTTTTAGGGAAAGATTTTAAAACCTATAAGGGAATCTAGGGACACCTAGGAGTAAATTTAGGAGTAACTCTAGGTGGGTGAGGGAAATAAGACAATTTAATAAATTAAAGAAAATAATTATGGAGGAATGTGGGGGATGAATGACACTTGTACGAAAGAGAATTTTTAGAAGATTTTTATTAAAACTTAAAGTAAATGAGATTTAGGGAAAGATTGGAAGTTCTAAAACTCTATAAAAGAAAGGGAAGAGAAGGAAGAAGGGGAATCGGTTGTTAGCATAACATTACACTACCGGATTAGTGACTTGACTTATTACTTATGGAGAGTTGGGATTTACTAACTCAGAGAGGAGTGGTAGCTCTGCCTTGCGAGGCGATCTGGGAGCTAGACGTACCATCTGGATAGTGTGTGGCCCCTTTGTGGCTCTAGGGGCTAAGGGGGAAGCAGAGTACCCCTAGCATTGGCTGGGAGGTACCAGTGAGGTCTCAACGGTCAACGAGCGGGAGCGGCACAGAGCGCGTGAACGTCATTCGAGGTGGGCATTAAGGTAACGGTACGCTCGTTTATTTGTAGAGTAGAATGCATTAGGATCTTGTGCTTGAATCTATATGTTGATTTGTAAATGGATGAATTCTGTATTGAGCTTGATGCCATTCGATTTTATCTTATTAATCCTATGATGGATTGACAGTTTAATTCTACTATAGCAATGAAAGTGGGGATTACAGTAATGAATATGGAAATTTACTACGCGAATAGGGAGAATAAAACCAATAGCTTTAGCACTAGCATTGGAATGGTGTTTTTTTATGATACCACTGTGGTTTTACCAAGATATCCATCTCTAATTCTTTCCACTATGATCCTTACTCTTCTGCTTTACTATTCATGGTTGTATATTTCCGGATAATGTATATTCGCATCTAAATTTTTTGATGTGTAGTGTTACCATCTTAGCAATCACTATTATAGTTTTAATGAAATGTTGTACAAACAGGGATGCGTTAAAATGGAAGTTTCGATCTGTAACAGATATGTATGTTACCTTTGTTATTTTCCTTAGATAGAAAAAAAAAAAATCGAATTCATTCTGTGATGATGTAATGGAAATCGTTTGTAAAATTGTATTTATGAATTTTCGTTTTGGCAATTCCACCGGGTGTTTTACCCTTTTATTTTTTCTTTTGAAAATTTTGATACATAGGCACAGTTATGATCCCTGGGATCTTCTCGCTACCCCTTATGTGGTGGTTCCTCAGGATTGTTATGTTGATGTCGACTGTGTTTCTCCTTGGCTCTGTTTTCATTGACCCAACCCAAACAATTATGGAAGCCTGCGTTCTGCCCTGTGTATTTTATTCCTTGAGTAGATGACTCATGGTGCACAGAAAACGGCCTGTGTGGGCTCCTCCCCTGGGCTTGTGTTGGTTTAGACATGAATGTGTGATGTTGCAGCCCGTTGACTAGATGCGTTCTGCATTACTTTTACCTGTGCGTTTCTTTGAGCCACTCATTCGAGGAAATTTTTTCCTTCAGCAATTACCTGAGAACTTCATGATCAATACCTGTAATTTCAGTCCTTATGTTTACCTAATCTATGCTAGACAACATCTTAATCAGTGGGTGTCCACCTTTACACCTATCAACATTTGGTTATTTTACTTTTTCTCTTTTTACCTTCGGGGTCTCAAAATGGCACGATGGCTTGGGACAACGCTCTGATGACGGAGGTCACAGGTATAGTGCTAGTTTTTTTTTTGTTTTTGTTGATTGAATTGCTATGTTACCCCTAGATGCCTTGTCTGTAGAAGAATCCCAATTTTTCTCCTTACTGTGTTTATGTTAGTTTCCACCGCCTTGTTTTATTTGAATGACTGATTGGTATATCCTACAATCCACACAGTGTTAATAGTGGTGATTACTCATTGTTCACCCAACATTTTTCTTCACAGCTACATTACTGATCACATCACGCGTATTCCAAATAATGAATGCTAAGCGATATACCCATATCTAGTTAGCACCTTATTGGCTGGTAGGTAAGCGTAATGGGTGACTAAGAAGTTCTAAGTGACGTGGACAACGCCTAGTAATCAAGCTTATTCACGAATGTTTGGTAGACTGGTAGTTTCTTTATGGCACGACTGGTAGAAATCTTCCTGGCTGCTTGTGTGACACTTCTGACAACAACAAGATCCATTCCAATTTGAGCATTTACTCCCTACTGTTTAATATCTTTTCTTACCCCTTCTACCTTTTAAATATTTATGTTATATAATAAAGAGAGTGGAAGGATAGTTGTGTCCTCTAATGAAGCGAATGAGGTTTGGGTTGTTAAAGTTTCCCTCCTTTATGATAATCGATGATAATAATCCCATCATGTCTTAAGTCAATATTCTTAATGTGTTCGGACCTTCTCTATTAAATCCAGTTAGTTTTCTAACCTTATATTATCGAATAGATGAAGTTTTAGGGAAGAAATGTATGAACTACCCTATGCTCTCCACTTCAACCATAACTAACCCCTTTTAATTGAATATTAAGTGATAAAGTAAGGCCTGGGAAGAAGATATCAAGTTCAATAAAGTGTTGAATAACAACTTAAGTTTTATATTATGCTAACTCATTGGGAAGGTGAAGGAATCTTAGAGTCATTCTTGATAAGTTAACCAGTGACCTTTAAGAAATATTCTTATGAGGGATATTGGATGATTTTACTTTATTTTGAGAGCACCATTTTATCTACATTAATTTTAGTATATCATTAACACATGTAATTAACACTTCTTCAATTAATTAGTACTTATAGATTTAGACTACATATATTTGACACCAAGTTGATATAGATGGGATACTTACAAAGCATTCATTACTTGTATCTTTCATTGTAATTTTGTCAAGATAAAGTAACTTGTCTAATTAATGATATTTAGGACTGCAATCATGACAATGTAGAATGATTTAAATTTTCCATCCTCATTTGTAACTAGATTATTCTATGATGAGATCGATGATCGCAGACTCGGTTGATTAAGCTAGATGCTTGGATTGTTTGTGATCGATTGTAAATCAGATTTCTTGTGCCTTGTAGATAGAATGATTAATTTAATTGTGTTCTAATGCACTAACAACCTTGATGATGATGGATTGATTTAGAAATAGATTTAGTAATGTGTGGTTAATTAAAGTTAATGTACGATGAATTACAGTACATTTTACTCTCACCCTTGGTTTAATTGAATTTGGTTGATAGAACGAATCTTAGTTAATCATTGATGTTGGTAGATTTAGCATTTTTAGGTTTGGTATTGATTGTGTTGGGTGGGATGTAGACGCCTCCATGTTCCTCAGAACAGTCACCAGCCCTGAGACCTTAAATGGTTAAAATTGATGGGAACCTGGGCTTGAGCATTGCTTATGTGTCTTGGAGGTGCTAACCATTGCAGGGTAGGACGGGCGGGTAGTCAGTCTTATTATTTTGTAGGTTGATTGTTGTTCATTGCTGGCAGATGTTGATGTGCGTCTTAGATCTTTATGTTGATATCATAGTTGTATGTGTCATGATTCTTCGCCATGTGGCAGAGCAGAGTATAATGTCTTGTTACCCTTGTACACATGCACACACACAAAAAAAAAATTGCACTTGTTTTAAGAGGTTGTCGTCGTAACGAGGAGGATTGTTACACTCATACTTCTTCCTCATCACCATGCTAACCACCTGATTATGGACGCCCACATCATGTTCTTGGTTGCATTAAATTCACCCCTTCATTATCACTAACTATCCATATCATCCAACATCAATTTCCCATCTGCAATTTCATCCTCCATCCATCTACTTGGTACAAAAACCCACCCATGGGGCCCCCACCCTTCATCAATTACATTCCCATACTTGCACCCCAAGCAGGCCCAACCATACTTAATTGGGGCACCCATTTTTGTACATGTTATTTCAACTCCATCATTCTTTATTCATTTGGTAATTGTATAAATCCCATTTCAAGTTTCAGTAGGTAGAATAGATTTTTTCCATCGTAACCGATGGTGTCTTTTTCCTTGGAACACAACAACCCATGTTTCCCTTGGTTGGAGAATTTCATTTTTATCACCATCTCTGCAAATATATCCCTATCATGGACAAATATTGACTACTATTGACACCCTTGTCCCAAATATTTGTATTTTGACCTATCATCCACTCTTTTGCAGTCTCATCCCTTCAACACATTTTACCTACTATCTGGTTATCCTCCTGGCACCATATCATATTTTAAGGTTGTTGTCTCATCCCATTTTCCCCCAACCAAGGAAATTTTTTACATCCCATACATTGTGAGCTTCATCGATGTCACCAATTCATCCATCTTTCCCCCATACAGTCCTAGATACCATTTTCATCAAATCGATGTCAAGAAGCCCTTTGCTTTTTATAATCAAGCCCCCTTCCCTATTGACATCATCACAAGTTTACATGAAGGTGGAAGTGTCTTGGCTCTGATTCCACTATCAGTGAGCAATCTCATATGGCACATAAAGAGTCCTTATTTCTTTCTCATTTCGTTGAACCCCATAGCATTCGAATCCAACAAAGTTTCATGTTACGGTGGATCTTACTATGAAACCGTTGAAATTTTTAGTAGCATTCAAATACCTATGAATTTGATAGGCCATCAGTGCCTCCAATTCATTCATCACTCGATTCATAGCTAGTTTGTTCCCCAGAATGGTCATCTGTCATTATTGGTGCCCCAAGTGCGATGCAGATATCCATTTCATCACAAGTTTTTAGTTACACTCATATTGTTTTGGTTTCATGACACGAGCATGGGGTATTCCCGCCTCATTTTTACAAAGATACAACTTTATATTTTAGTTTTAAAATAATTTTTGACACTACTATGAATCCCATGTTCCTCCGACGGGACGTTCATACCATCCCTCTTCAACAACAACTACAACTTTCCTATTGTTACAACAATTTCAACAAAAAAAAACATTTGTTTTTTTCAGCTATACGTATGCTCCTAACCTCACACATCAGGGGGAATCTGTTATCACCAAAAAATTTCATAGAAAAATACATACAATGGATGAAAAACCCAACACAACATACTACCAATAATTATAGAAGGATCACATTAAATTTGGCAAGATACCCACAAAACTATGCAAAAAAGATCTTGAATTTTCGCACACATTCAACAAAAGTAGCGCGCGCACATCTGTGTGGGCTAACATAGTGCACAACATGCACAGTGCATGGTCCACGTGACTGAAAATTAGGAAACCCACCCGGATGCAGAAACAAAGCATTGATGATTTTGGTTGGGCCTCGACCACTTGTGGGATGACGTAGATATCAACCATACCCAAAAATATCCCTAAAATTCGACCTTGGGATCTTTGAAAGGGTTGGGAGGTACATCCAAAGGCCTCCTATTCACACTTGTAACTAGTTGAAAAATATATTGCCATCCTCCTATAAATAAAGGATCATTGTATAAAAAAAAGAAGAAGAATCCATAGCAGTGCTATGTTGTTCAGAATTCTCTTGGATAATCCCTTGAGCCATTAGTTTTGAGCTAGTGTAGCATTAATAAATATTCACACCTCTTGTGAAGCTAAACTTTGGGTATTTTTCACCATAGTAGACTCATCATTGGAGAGTGATAGATCTAGTTTTTGAGGGATCAAAGGACCCTCCCTTAGGAGGAATAAGGGATTCATTGTCCCATATTTCTCCTCTTAGTGCACTCAATTTGAAGATTCAATTCTATTGGGTAACCATTTCATTTGGTCAATTTCATGCATCACTTGTTTATGTTAGTTTATTTTGTTTCTCATTTTTAGTTCTTATTTTCTTGCTTTGTATTTTATTTTCTGACTTGCAGGTCCACTAACTTGCTCACTATATTTTTGTTATTCCTTGTTATCTTACTAGGGTAGTGTTGTAGAAGACAACAATCTCCCAAATTTTGTATTATAAATAAATATTTGTAACCCTTATTTATTCATTTTTGAAAAATGAAATTTTATTTTACTTAAATAATGTTTCCATTTTTGACAATTTTGGACATTCTCCTAGTCTCTTTGAGTTTTATTCAATCACTAATGAAATTTTGTTTTTTGAATGATAAAGGTTTTGATTAAAATATTGGTTTTCAAATTTTTTTATCTCACATATTCCTTATGATTTCTTCCTCATTTCAAAGAGCTACAATATTTGACAAGCTACTTTTTTTTTTAATCAATTTTAAAAAACAATGCTCTAAACCATAATCAATTTTAATCTATTGAAATCTTACTTGGCTTTTCATAACTTTGATTTTCATGATCTACAATCAGTTGTTTGATATTTTCTTTTGGTACATTAGTATTGATTTTAACATCATAAATTTAAATGAAGTAATGGGGCATTAATTCAGGTTCTTTTCAACCTACATACGAACAACACTCATTTTCCCAAAGTGCATTTTTCACGTCCACGTATAGTTTTCAGTTGTATCTCTGTATTCATGAGTTATTACCTATGTTGTGTCTTCCTTGAAATAAGGTTTTTCTTCAAGAATTGAAACTATGTCTTCATTCATTTGCAAGTGAGGGTCTGTTAATGAGGGATTTTACGAACTGTAGTGTGGTAAACTTTTGTTAAGATGGGAATGATTTCCAGGGTAGAACCCATTGTCGAGATTATTGAATCCCAGGAAGATTATTTTCCAACTTTGGAGAAGGTTGGATGGTTAATTTTTCTTCCCATGTTTAATGGTCATAATGCACAGGTCACCAAAGATTTTGTAGGAACTTTTAATGGTGAACGTGCCAAAATTGGGGATATAGAGTTACAACTTGATGGAGAAATAATAGCCAGAGCTACTAAATTATCGTTGAAAGGAGAATGTTGGTATAAAACCAAAAGGGATAAGGAGATTCCTTGGTCAGAAATTATGGTTTCTCTCGAATGAAAATACGATTATAAAGGTATGCCCATATCCCAAATAAAATAAAAAATGGCATTTCTTGTTAGCATTTATTAAGGAGCTTATCACCTGTGAGCTAAGATATATCATTTTCTTTATTTATGACTTTTGGATTTTAATGGTATTCATGGATTATGAGTTGAACATGCTTGCATTCTCGCTTAAAATCCTATCTAAAATGGCACATTTCTATTAGGACCACATAATGTACCTTTTTTCTCACACTTTTTTCCACCATTACACCCTTGTTTCACTCACATTTAAACTCACATTATCACTTTACCCTATCTTTCCAAAGGTATACAACGTCTCTTCTCTTTACTATATGTTTAATTTGTTTTGCATATAATTTTACATTACTCTCGTACTTAACCATTGATCAGAAATGTATAAGTGATGAAATAGTTTGAACTGTAGATTAGCATTGAGGCCTGTTGCCAAAAAAATATATGGACCATGATGCTAAAACAACAACTCACACAGAAGAAATTGTTACACTCTCTGTGGTCTATGATGCTGAAACAGTAACTGCTACACTCTCTGTGGTTTATGATGCTGAAACAACAACTGCTACACTCTCCATGGTCAACGATGCTGAAACAACAACTCACACAGAAGAAGTTGTTACACAGTCCGTGGTCAACGATGCCGAAACAACAACTCACATAAAAGAAGCTATTACACAGTCCACAGTCTACGATGTTGAAACAACAACACAAAATTGTTGCATTGACCACGACAACCGCACCTTGATCTAGCATTAACCATCACTATTTCCTGAGACCAGTTGTTGAAACAGTCAGAATGCAAATCCCATGGCTAAAACAACCCGCGATTTGCGATGTTGAAACAGCATATAACAGTAGTAACAAGAAGACAAATAAAGAAGCTGTTACTCTAGCCGCAACAGCAACACCTCACTCAGCACTTGTAATAGCATTCTGTTGCGGGAGACTAGGATATCCTATTCTAGTTTAGAAAGTCGATGTGACTAAGAATAGGACTCATATGTACATCTGTAAATTGTTGATCAAATTGTATCAAAGGGATTCTCCTCTTTAATAAGAGGAAATCATCATTAGAGAGGACCTTCTGTTTTAGCTAAGAAAGGATTTACAGAGAAGGGCGTGTTTCACTTCAGATTGTAATGTAACACAGTTGACAGATGAATAAAAGATTGTTCTGAGCATTTTCCTCTAGTTCCTTTAATTTCAGGGGAATCTTGTGAGAAGGGAGGGCCCACCTTCTTCACAAGATTCACCCATTAGCTTTATAGTGTGTTAGTGTTATTTATGTTCATGCCTTGATTAAATTATGTTTTGTTGAAACACTACTTTATTGAACTCTGCTTTGTTGAAACTCTACTTTACTGATTGTTACATTTCTTTCATATGATTCATTCTTAGGTAACTGTTAATCATTCTAGTTAACAATCCTATTTGGTGAATTTATGTAAACTTGATAATCAGGGACAGGTGTTGAAGATTCCTGCTTGGGAATTAGGGTCCTGTTCTCTGTTAGATATAGTTAGCCTTTAGTGCATGTCAATTATTTCAATTAATAATGAGCTTATGAAGGTGTGCTAATTAGAAACAGGTGTTGAAGATTCCTGCTTGGTAATTAGGGTCCTGTTCTCTGCTAGAGGTAGTTAGTCTTCAGTGTGTGTCAATCAGCAATGAGTTCATAAAAGTGTGGTGATCGGAAATAGATGCTGAAGATTCCTGCTTTGGGAATAGGGTCCTCTTCTCTGGTTATAGAATAGTTGGTCTTCCCTTTTGCAGTGTCTTGAAAGATTTCTTTTCCAGGTTGTTATCTTCTTAATGTAATCCAGGATTCTTTGGACAGTTATTTCTTTAAACATTGAACTCTGCAACAGGTAGATTTATTTCCTGTAATTCAAGTTAGAAATTCAGTTTGTTCAAGGCAAAGTGTGATTAATATGTTTTTACTACAACTCTAGGTCGCTTTTGAGATTGAGCATATATAGTGCGTGATTACCTTTGAAATAAACAGACTTCCATGGGTTGACAATTTATGTAGCACTTGATTGTTTATTTAAATAAGCAATTATAGTGACCAACATTTTGGCGTCATTGTCGGGGAAGGTAATTATAGATTTCAAAAGAACTTATGATTTTTCAGATACAAAGATTGCATGAGAGGACGCAGAGACCCCAAATACATTGACCCTACAAGTGGAAAGGGAAGAGGAAGAGGAGGAAGAAAGACTTATATTGATGAGATTATATCAAAGTCTAAATCTGTTGCTCAACGACCAAACTCTCGGAAACCGAAATCCCAACCTTCATTTCAAGAAAACTTTGAGACGGGGAAAGAAGTTTGGAGTCCTGAGATAGTCGAGAAACCAACAAGAAACATTGAGGACAGAGTAAGCACAACAGGGGAGCAGACAGAAGAAAACATGGATGAGTACAATGAAGAATTACATCATGAATAACAGGCAGGTCCTGAAGGAGAGGTAAATGATGAAAACTCTTTCTCCACATTAGGATTTCCTATTGGTGATCTTCCTAGAGGGGTAGCCCCCATGAAGAACATTCCACTCATAGCACTACCTAACTTTCATGGTTTGTCTTCAGAGGATCCTGATGAATTCCTTTTTGAGTTTGATATATTATGCAGAAGTTATGATTACATTTCCAATGCTAAAAAATTAAAGTTATTTCCAGCAACATTGAAAGGAAATGCACTAAGATGGTTCATGAGTCTTGGAGGCCATGTAATCACAACACGGGACCAAATGAAACAAAAATTCCTAAATAAATACCAAGACTATTGACGAACAAGAGAAAAAAGGGAGGAACTATTTAAGATGATGCAGAAAGAGGATGAAAATCTGGAGGACTTTGTAGAAAGGCTACAGTATAATCTACAAAGATCCAATCACCCCAATGTAAGTAAAGATATTCTTAAAACTATATTA
>ML790875.1:1317199-1338074 GCA_009831015.1 Picea engelmannii | reverse complement strand
TGTCCGCTTCTTGGAATCTTCCATGTAGCACCTAGGTGTGCAGTACTAAGTGGACCCTAGGAGTTTTCTAATTTGATGCTCAAAAGGACTGAAGTGAGAGGAAAGAGAAACCCCCAAAGCTCTGAAGAGTGGAGTAAATCCTCATCGTTCATTGGGAGGGGACACGTGGCAATAGATCCTGTGGTTCAGAGGGTTCAAGGCATAAATAGTTGAGGTCGAGGACTTGTGGAGGCCTGAAGGCCAGAGTCCATCTCAACCATTGATCACAAAATATGTGTGGCACTAGATCCCAAGGTCTAGAGAAGTGGTACTACGAGGGATTGAGTTGCATATTGTTGTGAGTAGAGAACTCCTGAAGTCTGAAGTTAATCTTGACCATTGTTCGGGAGATGACACGTGGAGGTAAGAGAGATAATCTCTAGTGAATCGGTACTTCGGGAGATTGGTAGTGAAGTGCTTTGGAAATGGTCAAATCCCAGAGTCTCGGAGCTCCTATCCACCGTAGATCTAAACAAGGAATGAGGATCGTTGATCTATACATCCTCTGAGTATTCAAAGAATAGGAGTTTGAGGGAATTGTATTGTAATAAAGGAAGATCATTCAAATCCCTAGAGTCCCGAAGCACTGGATAAGTGCCTAGTTGTTAGTGCTGGGTCATAGCTCGTGGTCACATGAATTTGGGGGTCGAAGAAAAGGGGCTAGCACCTGAAATTTTGGTTTAAGAATGGGAAAGGGCTTAGAGAAAGAGATCGTGAGGTTCTTGATTGTACATACCTACACCTAAAGAAATAAGGAAGTCCTATAAACCTAAAGAAGGGATCCATCACGGATCCAAGAACCAATTTGACTCTGAGTTGGAAGAATCCATGTACAGGATTGCATCACTGAAAAAAGAATTGTTCAAGAATCCATAACTTCCTACTCAAAACTAAGAATTGAGCATGGAAGAAGGCATTGGAAAGGTATTAAACAGTAGAAGATAACTCTTCACCCAGAAATTGGATATAAACTGTCAATTTTCTCAGGAAATCAGCCGAAAAGAAGTCTGATATATATTAATGAATCAAAATGGTTCGTGTTTTCCTGAAATTATTAAGAACAATTAGCCTAAAAAAGTTTTTCACATTTTTGCAGAATTAGCAGTTGTCATATCAGAATCGGCACAAAGTGTAGTGTGATGGATGATACACAGGTAGTCTGCAGTCAAGAATATGAAATCATAGGGTTGAATGTCTAGTTGGGTATGGAAGGAACCAACTCCAATAAACATGGAGGAGGAAAGGAGGAAGACATAAATCTTGCTGAGACCATCATAAAATTGTAGACAGATGTCCAGAACCACAAGGATAATAATGAGAGGCTTATGAAAGCCAAGGAACAATAGGAAGACTTCAATATGAAGTTAATGAAAATCTTGGACACAATTGAAAAGAAGTTGGATAAGGAGAGTGGCTCTAGCAAATCAGGAAGCCACCGGACCCCTGAGGAAAAAGGAAGATCAAGGAGTGGTAGTAGACATCACCATCACTCCCAAAATCATTCCCATGGGAGAACACATAGTATCTCAAGTCCATCCCCTGTCAGGAATCATAGGAGGTCTGGGGTGGATGAATTGAAAGGAGAAATGAATAAGATCAAACCTCCTACTTTTGATGGAGAGCACAAAAAGGATGAAGATGTTGAGACATGGTTGTTAGGCATGAGGAATCACTTCCAATTGCATAACTATTCTTCTCATGCAGAAGGAAGAATTTCTATCTATCAGTTGATAGGAAAGGAATCCATGTGGTGGGATCAACTTGTGCAAGTGCAACACATCAGGGAGAAAAATGTGATTTGGAAGGAATTCAAGAAACATTTTGAGAAGAAATACCTGACCAATAGGTATTATGACAAAAAGATGAAAGAGTTCTTTGAACTCAAACTGGGCAGCATGACTATTGATGAATATGAAAGGATATTTTTAGAGCTGTTGAAGTATGTCTCCTTTATCAAGGATGAGACAGTTAAGATTCAGAGGTACTTGAGTAGGATTCCATCTTTCATCAGTGATAAAATCCAATATGATGATCCCAAGAATTTGGAGGAAACAATAAGGAGAGAAAAGTGTTTATATTTAGAAAAAAGGAAATCCTACTTTTGAAAGAGCTTGGGAAGAGAAGAAAAGGTTTAAAAGGGAACAGAGGCAGAAGGGGAACAATCCACCATTTTTCAGAAACAGTCCTCAAGGACATCCATCTTTTAGAGAGCACAGGATGGTTGAGGTAGGTAAGAAAAGGCCAAGGAAAACACCCATTCAATGTTGGGGCTGTAAAGGAGACCATAAGTATAGATATTTTCCTCACAAAAGTGAAAAAGTGAGATCTGTCCATAATGTACAACAAGCAGAAATAATGGAGGACATGGCCATAAGTGTACCAAGGATCTATGCAGCCATGGACAACAAGCAACCAGAGTTGTAATCACACATGATTGAAGTAGAAGGTATGATCAATAACCATGCCTTTACTATTTTAATAGATTCATGAGCTATTCATAGCTATATAGATCCTAAGGTAGTGGAAATATTGAAATTGCCAAGAAGCAAGCATGAGAAATCTTGGTTGGTACAGTTGGCTACAGGAGCCAAGAGAAAAGTTGTTGAGTTGAATAAATCGTGTCCAGTGGACATGAATGGGCTAAGTACCAAGGCATATTTGAATATCCTTCCATTGGTTTCATATGAATGTCTAATTGGTATGGATTGGTTGGACCAATACCATGTTGTCTTAGACTGTCATAACAAGACATTTACTTTCATGGATGAGGAAGGGAACCCAAGAACAGTCCAAGGAATTCCTAGGATAGTTATTATCTGAGAGATCTCAGCAATGTAGTTGAAGAAGTGTTACAAGAAGGGATGCCAAATATTTGCATCCCATATGGTAGAAGCACCGAAGGATAGGGTGCCAAATCTAGAGGATCATGAAGTCCTAAAATATTTTGAGGATGTGTTCAAGGAGATACCATGACTACCCCCAAAGAGAGATATTGATTTCTCTATAAATTTGATGCCTAGAGAAACTTCGGTATCGAAGACTCCCTACAGAATGAGTACACTAGAGCTGAAGGAGTTGTAAATGCAACTTGAAGAGATTCTGAAGAAGGGTTATATATGCCCAAGTGTGTCACCTTGGGGTGCCCCAGTTTTATTTGTGAAGAAGAAATATGGGACATTGAGGTTCTGTATTGAATTCAGACAATTGAACAAAGTGACTCTAAAGAACAAGTAACCTTTTGATCCAGGTGGATATCGGTGGCCACCCACCTTTTCCAACTGGCTCAAAACAATTTTCTAGCAATTTTGGCAATTTACTATTTTTAGCAGTTTTTTCGGGTTCCAAACTTTTGGGGCCGTTTTGAGGCCCTAAACGACGTTTTTTGGGAAAACGGGGAGAAACATAAATTTTCCTTCAATGTTGCTCACATCAAAAGTTGTATTCCTTGGATATATCTTTCTAACGGTGTATCGGGCGCCCCAAACGGAGATCATATGCAAACGTTATGCCCCTAGGAAGTTGACGTATCAACTACCTCCATCAGTGCCCGCAAACCTTTTGGATTTTCATCTTTCGGGGTTAGGGTTTTGGATTTTCCTTATGTTAAAAAGGCCCTTAGAGCCTCATTGTAATAATCATCTTCTTGTGAATGTGAGTAGCCATCACATCTCTTCTTAGAGATAAGTTGCCACCATTCTAGTGAGTCTTTCACTCTGTACTTTTACAGTCTCTGTACATTTATTTCATTAATATAAATCATGTATTACTTTATATATGTGACTCTTGTTATATTTCCGATATATCTTTGTTATATTGTTGTCTCTCTTGCAATATCTCTGTATATTTCTTTGTTATATCTTCGCTCTCATTTCGTGCCGAAAATAATCTGGATTAGTGGTATCAGAGCATGTTGTTCTTGATCATTTTTCAGCGCATGTCCCCGACGAGGTCTGAGTATAGAAATTTGGGTCTCGAGCTTGTCTCTCTTGAGGAAAACCGCTCTCGCACACCCAAGAAACCCTCCATGGTGGAAAAAAAGAAAAATGACGGAGCAAAAGATTATATAAATCTGTTGCTTGAGAAAACTCTCACCCGACAGAGGGATGAAATGATGGAGAATATTTCCGACAACCTTCAACGTCTGCCAATAGAAATAGGCGCATCGTCATCAAGCGACTAGTTTGGAGGCACCTTGCCTTTCAAGGTACATGTCAATTTTGATATTCCAATATTTGAAGGTCAAATAGATGCAGATGCTCTAGACAAACGGTTAAATCTGTTAGAAGGTTATTTCTTTGTTCACAATTTTTTTGACAGAGAAAAGATCACATTCGCACTCCTTAAGGCTCTCCCCCATGTAAAACATTGGTGGGAAACTTACTGGGAGAAAATCTCCATAGAGGAATCTGGAATATATGGGGTTGAGCCCACTTGGGATTTTTTTGTGGATGCGGTAAAGGAAAATATTACCTTATTGGAAACTATGAGGACCAGTACCTGAGATGGACCACACTATGGCAAGAGAGGGGCCAAGCAGATCCATAGTTCACCAATACCTTCCATACCTTGCGCACCAAGTTGGGTATCAAAGACTCTGAACGACATTTGGTTCTAAAATATCGCGGGGCTCTACACAGATACATCCAAACTGAAATGGATTTTCTAGACATCTCATCACTCAGTTCTTCTTATCGATGTGTTGTTAAAATTGAGCAGAATTTTAAGCACCAGAACAAACAGGAGTTTGGGTCTACAAATTCACAACAAACCAAGCATGATAAAGATGGCCCTAACAAACAGATTCCTAAAAACTAGTCCAAGCCACAGGAAAAGAAGGGTCTCAGGAAGACAAAGAAGGACACCGAAAAATGGTGCGATTTCCACAAAATCCCCTCGCACAACTCCAATGAATGTCGCTCAAAACAGTCATTGGTGGATGAGATCAAAGACAAGGAGCCGAACCCTAATTCAGAATATGATTCTGAAAATACTGGTAAAAGAAAGATAATCGATGCAGACCCCACTACTATCATCGTAACCACAACAATTCAACCAGAAGAACCAATAGATCATGAAGAGGGGGAGCACCTTTTTCATGCACAGATGTGGGTGAACGGGACCCCGCTGCATTTTATTGTTGATAGCGGAAGCCAGAAGAACCTCATCTCATCAGAGGTCGTCAAACAGTTTGGATTTTCGACAACACCACACCCGCAGCCATACAACATCGGGTGGCTTCGTCGGGGATGAGATCTTCGTGTCAGCCAGAAGTGTCGATTGTCATACGGCATCCATCCCCTCAAGGATGAGGTTTTATGTGATGTTTCTCCATTGGATGTCTGTGATGTTCTCTTGGGCCAACCATATATGTGGAAGCGCCATGTTATCTATGAGTCTCAACCTTGTAGTGTCATTGTTACTCTGGGGGGTCATCTCTATAGGATACCAGACGTAGTCCCAACTATTGTCCCACCTAAAAAATGTCGCAAGGTAGTATCTCATACTACAAAATTTAGCTTCTTCACAATATGTTCAAAAGGTGAATAGAAGGATACTGCAACCACTACAGCCTCGGCCCAAGCACCTTTTTTCCAACAACAACAGGTCAACAAGATTGCAACAAAGCCCAAAAATTCCTTCTGCACATAGTCATCTCAGGTAGCCCAACTGGTTGAACAGATTCAACCCTGCCAGCAACAAGTTCATGACAACCTTCAACAAGCTAAGCAGTGCAACTTCTCCAATAAGGCAAGCAACTCATCAAGATACAGATTCAACAAACACTCTTCCCTCTCCCCTGGGAACTCAACGAAATGGATACCATTGATTCCTAAGGAGGGAGGATTGATCCAGGTGGATATCGGTGGCCACACACCTTTTCAACTGGTTCAAAACAATTTTCTGACAATTTACTATTTTTAGCAGTTTTTTCAGGTCCCAAACTTCCTGGGCCGTTTTAAGGCCCTAAACGATGTTTTTTGGGAAAACGAGGAGCAACATAGATGTTCCTTCAATGTTTCTCACATCAAAATTTGTAGTCCTTGGATAGATCTTTCTAATGGTCTATCGAGCACCCCAAATGGAGATTGCATGCAAAAGTTACACCCTCGGGAAGTTAATGTATCAACTACCTCCATCGGGACCCACAAACCTTTTGGATTTTCATCTTCTGTGGTTAGGGTTTTGGATTTTCCTTATGTTAAAAAGGCCCTTAGAGCCTCATTGTAGTAATCATCTTCTTGCGAATGTGAGTATCTGTCACATCTCTTCTCAGAGATAAGTTGTCACCATTCTAGTGAGTCTTTCACTTTGTACTCTTACAGTCTCTGTACATTTATTTCATTAATAGAAATCGTGTATTATTGTATGTATGTGACTCTTGTTACATTTACGATATATCTATGTTATATTTTTATCTCTCTTGCAATATATATGTATATTTATGTGTTATATATCCACTCTCATTTTGTGCTGAAAATAATCCGGATCACCTTTGCTAAGGATCGATGACCTATTTGATCAGTTAAAGGATGCAAGGATATTCTCAAAGATTGATCTCAGGTCATGATATCATCAAGTAAGGATCAAAGATGAAGAGTTAAAGGACAAGGTATGGTCATTATGAGTTAACAGTAGTGCCATTTGGGTTATCAAATGCACCAATTGTTTTCATGTGCTTCATGAATGGTGTTTTCCGGGAATATTTAGACAAGTTTGTCATTTCCTTTTTGGATGACATCCGTGTATATTCCAAGTGAGAAGAAGAAAATGAGCATCATTTGAGAATGGTGTTACAAGTGTTAAAAGAGGATCAATTGTATGACAACTTGATCAAGTGCTCATTTTATCAAAACATAATTCACTATTTGGGGCATATCATATCCGAAGAAGGGATAGTAGTGGACCCTGAAAAGATTGAAGCTATTAAAGGGTGGACAACATCTAATAATGTGACAAAATTCAGATCCTTTATGGGTCTAGTTAGATACTACAAAAGATTCATTACAATGTTTTTGAGAATTGCTCACCCAATCACTTCCTTGCAAAGGAAGGGGGTGAAGTTTCAATGGATAGTAGAATGTGAAAAGAACTTCCAACAATTGAAGCAGTTGTTAACCAATGCTCCAATTCTGAGGATTGTTGATCCAAATGAATATTTTTTGGTTTGCATGGATGCATGCAAAGAAGGACTTGGTGGAGTCCTTGGCTAGAATGGGTTTGTGATATGTTTTGAATCCATAAAATTGAAGGAGCATGAAAGGCTCTATGCCACTCATGATTTGGAGTTGGCAACCATAGTGCATTCCTTGAAGAAGTGGAGGCACTACCTCATGGGAAAGAGGTTTGAGCTGAGGATAGACCATAATGGTCTGAAATATTTCTTTGATCAACCAACTTTGAATGCTAGGTAGAGAATATGGTTGGAATTCCTCTGTGAGTATGACTTTGATATTAAGCACATCAAAGGAAAAGAGAACAAAGTAGTTGATGCACTCAACAGGAGATTACATGAACTACATGTTACATCAATTATCGTGTATCAAACTGATCTTAAAGATAGAATTCTTGAGGCTACAAAAGTTGATTTGTAGTACATGGAGTTGGTAACAAAATTGCAGCAAGGTAAAATGCAGCAAAAAGTTGAAGATTGGGAATTGGGAATTGATGGAATTCTCTTGTACAAGAACAGTATTTATGTACCCAATTCTCATGAATTGAGGAGTATGATTTTAAAAGAGATGCATAATGTACCTTATGTTGGACACCCAGGATATCAAAAAACAGTTTCAGCAGTCAAGAGCCAATATTATTGGCCAGACATGAAGAGGGATATTGTTGAATACATTGCTAAATGCTTGGAGTGTCAAAGGGTCATGGTTGAGCATAGACACCCAGTTGGGTTGCTGCAGCCATTACCCATTCCTAATTGGAAGTGGGAAGTGGTGACAATGGATTTCATCACCAAATTTCCCAGAACAAGCAAGTAGCATGGTGCTATCATGGTGGTGGTGGACAAGCTTACTAAAGATGCCCATTTCATTCCTATGAAGGTTACTCACAAGGAAACCAATGTTGTTGATATTTACATGAGGGAAGTATTATGCTTTCATGGCATACCCAAGATAATTGTGTCTGACAAAGACCCAAATTTTACCTCAAAGTTCTAGAAGGGGTTATCCAAAGGATTCGGAACAAATATGAACTTGAGCACAACTTATCATCGTGAGTCTGATGGGAAAACAAAAAGAGTGAACCAAGTGATAGAGGATATGCTAAGGATGTATGTGATGGACAAACCATATAAATGAGAAGATTATCTACACTTGGTGGAATTTTCCTACAAAAATAGGTATCAAGCATCACTTAAGATGATCCCATTTGAGGCACTTTACGGAAGAAAGTGAAACACACCAGTAAGTTGGGACAACCCAGCTGACATAGCAGTGATTGGGCCAGAGTTGCTTAGATAAATGGAAGAGAAAATGTTGAAGATTAAATAGAATTTAAAGGCTTCCCAAGATAGGTAGAAAACCTATACTGACAAGGGAATAAATAACATGGAATTTAAAGTGGGTGATCATGTTTTCTTAAAAGCGAAGGCCAACAAGAGTTCCCTAAAGTTGGGAAACTGTTCCAAGTTGGTAGCCAGATATTGTGGGTCGTTTCAAATGCTAGACTGGATTGGACCAGTAACTTGCATGCTTGCATTACCTGCATCTATGTCTATACATAATGTATTCCATGTATCATTGCTTAAGAAACATATACCTGATTCTAATCATGTTATTGATTGGAATGTGATTCAAGTGGGGCAAGAAAGAGCTTTTCAAGTGCATATGGTACGCATTATGGAATGGAAAAACAAACAAATCTATAATCGATCCATAGGGCTTGTAAAGGTCCAATGGAACTGGTACGGTCCTGAGGACGCAACTTGGGAGCATGAAGATGCTATGCAGGAAGAATACCCAGATCTTTTTGAATTTTTGAAAAACCTCTTGTTGTAATATGTAAATATGATGCACTGAGGACAGTGCATAAATAAGGGGAGGGGATTGTAATACCCCAAGTTCAAGCCGCTATTGAATTGTAATGATGTTTAATGATGTTTGTAGGTTGGTGAGCCATGTATTTTAAATTGGGAGGCTTATGTGTTTATTAGGCCAGAGAGCCTAGATGAAAAGGCCAATGACCCTATTTTTGTATATGTAATTATGCAGATCATTAATAAAAATACAGTGTTGTGTGTAGACCAACCATGAAGAAAGAGTTATGGGGGACTAAGCTCCACTAGGAAGGGAAAAGGAAAGGGGGCTGAGAGGCTAGGAAAAAGGGGCTAAGCTTGAGGGATTAACCCAAGGGAATATTATAATGTATTTCCTAAATTACTAAGGTTTGGGAAATAAACCATGTTATCCTAAGTTCCTTTGGGGAGAGGAACAAAAATCCAAGTGGAAAGGAACGATCTCCTGGAAATCCAAGTGTCATCCAGGACACATGCAGATTTATGTGGGAAATTCCATCGGTGTGGAGGCTCGCTCACCATTCTTTCCATCCCTTTCCCCATTCACTCAGGCACTAAGCAGGCACGCAATCAGCCATTTCCTCCATTGTTGAACCCTCTACCATCATGAACCTCTGTAAGTTATTGAGCCATCCCTTGACTTACCCAATTTTGCTACTATGGTTACCTAGTTGAATTAAGAGATGGGCAAAAGATGTAGGTTTTCAGGCCTGTGGTTTGAAGAGGCAGGTTGTCAGGCCCGTGGGTTGAAGAAGAAGGTTGTCAGGCCTGTGAGTAGCTCTCTCCAGGTGAGAGAGATTATTGGGGAATTGATTTCTCCTGGAGGGAGTCCATCAATAGCTACAAAGCTCTAAGAATTCCTGATATGGCCTGTTGTTGAAGCCTTGGAAGGGAAGTGGAGCAGCTAATGGACCGTGGAACAGTGAAGGTGTATATTCCTGGGGTGGTACAGGCATGTGGGGAATGAGAGTCTCTGGGAATAAGTAGGCTCCTTGGAGGGAATACTTCATGTTGCATTGTGCATCTTTCCATAGTCTCAGCCTAGCCTAGGATTTCCTTTGCTCTAGGTGGATTTGAGTCCCAACTCGGGGGTGGCTCACTGCTGATAGCTTGGAGCAGTGTGGTCTAGAGCAGTGTGGTCTAAGGCTAGGAGGTTCGTGGAAGATATACATGCATTTGGTGGTCTTCTCATAAAATACAAGTACCAATTCTATATTAATTTTACATGTTGTGTTTAAGTATATGTCTGAATTTTATCAGAATTGTTTGTGTTTATTGCATGTATGTGTTTATTTTCACTTCTGCATGAATCTGTGTATGAGAAAAATTTCTATATATGTTTAAATTTGCCTTAGATATATATATGTATATCAGAGAAGTTTGGTTTTGAAGTAGTGGTGTGTCCCCGTCCTGGGTGGTCGGGGGACATTACAATACTAGACCATGCATTTCCCATGTAGTGGAGTTTTGAGAAGGTATATGTCAAAACCATCGAAGGAACATTGGAAAACTATAAAGAGGGTCTTCAGATATTTGCATGGTACTTCATATTACACAATATACTACCAAGAAAGGCCTTAAACTTACAAGGAGATAGATATATAAAACTTTGTTGATGCAGACTGGGTTGGAGATCTTGACCATTGAAGATCTACAAGTTGTTATGTTTTTAACTTATTTGGTGGAGCAATTAGTTGGATGAGCAAGAGGCAAGTTGTAGTTGCATTGTCAAATACAAAATATGAGTACATCATATCCACTCATGGATGTAAAGAAGATATATGGCTGCAAATATTATATTCAAGCATAGTTTTATTTAGAAAGAAGTAAGAAGAGATTATGATAGCTCAAGTGCAATTTGTTTTGGAAAATAACCCCACTTATCATTCCAAGACAAAGCATATTAATGTACAGTACCATTTTGTTAGAGACATGGTTGAATATAACAAATTATTATTAGAGAAGGTTGATACATTGAAGAATGTTATCGATTCATTGAAAAAGTCTATTAGTACTGAAAAGTTCTCTTGGTGTAGAGAATCAATGGGAATTGTTTCCCCTAGCAACTAATTATATGAATTATTTCCCTTTCCTCCTTTTATTGCAAATAAAACAACAAGTGAGAGAATGTTGGACATGTGTTGCATTATTTGTAAGTTCCCAGAGAAAAGGGGGTCCTAGGGGGTTTTGAGCCTCTAAAAGAAATTGATGGGGTCTATTTGTGGTATGTTTTGTGCTTTTTCAGCCAATGGTTTTTCAACCCATTGTAAATTAATTTTGGTTAAGGAATTAGGGTTGGAATCTATTGTGGGTTAGAATATTAGGGTTTTGGATGTCATGGAATACCTACATATTGTATTGTGAATGGTGAAGTTAATATAAGGAGAAAGAGAGAGGTGCATCTCTCAAGTCGATTGGTTTTCCCGGTTAAGGGTTTCTAGTGTAAACCTTTGTGTATTATGTGTGTGTGCCATTGTTATTCTCAATTTTGTTTTGGATTCTTTTAGTATTTCCTTTCTTGCATAGGTTTATCAAACTTTTCAATAAGTTTATCACTTGATACTTGTTGTTATTGACAACTAGTAAACAAAACCATGTAATCTTCCACTTTGAGACCTCTCACATTGCAATTTGACTTTACATTGCACACCCTTTAATATTTTTATCTCCATGTGGTGATGTCCTTTTAAGATTCATAACAGGAAAAATCCATTACAACTTGGTACAAAACCCACAAAGATGAAACATTACACCTAAGTGATTGTGTTGGCAATGTTCTCTCATCGACTCTTTACAAGATCATTATTGAATGGCTCAAAGAGTGACCTCCTCATGAATCTTTAGAAGAAATATTTCATTAGTCATTTGTTGAATCACTAAAGAGATGATATAAGAAGATTATCTTGTATGTTATTCTACGAGGAATGGAATTTCACTCGTGAAAGGATAGAATCAATATGTTTTCACATGAAGTTGTCATGGGTCATATGTAGTTGTCGTTAAGACCTAAGTCTAAACCTCTTCCCTGTCTCTCTCTTTTTTGCATACCTTCCTATAATTCTTTCATCTTCTGGTTGATAAAGTCGATTCCCCTTTGTTCAATGACATGTTTTTCCTTATTGTCTTTCTTGATTGATTCTTTGCACAAATTTTTTCTGTCTTTCTTGAAGGATAAAATGCATATCGTGATTTGGTTCGGATTACTGGTCATCTTTGTTTTCCTTTAATTGAGATTACAGTAGGCCGATTAATTATGTTGTATGCCCAAGGAAAAACCATGAGAAAAATGAAGCAATCGGAGCAGTCCATTTCGGGCTTGAAATACAAGCAAACAGACAGGTTCAATTTTCAATGGTGGAGATCCCATGTACAGTTCATATTAGTGGCTCTTGTGCATTCAGAGTTTCAAAGTCGTGCAAGGATTAACAACCAGATAGAATCCCCGAAGTGTCGAGGTGATGAGAGACTGCCACGTCAACCGGGAGAAAGTCACTTTGGGAGATATTCATGTGTCACATTCAAAACCTCTCGAAGCCCGAAGTCCCGAAGTGACAAGAGACTGCCACGTCAATCGAGAGAAATTCACTTCGGGATATTTCCATGTTCTCTGAAACCCGGAGCTCCGAAGTTCCAAAACATTTAGATAAAGTGGCTTAATCCCGGTTTAATCAATGATAAGCACACGCTAATCACTTCATGAGTTCGGTCGTTCGGGAGTTATACAAACTCTACATGCATAAATTCCCAAACCCGAAGTGTCGAAGACTCTCGGAGTTCCTCAGTTCAAGACATGTGGCACCCATCTGTCAAATATACATGGCATACACCTGGTGCCGACACGTGGAACTCATTTTAGGCACCTTTGGGAATGTCATCCGCTCATCCTCGAGTGGCATGTGGCACACTCCTTTTGTGACACATCAACAGTTGTGACGTCATATGACGTTGGTCCACCACGTCAGATTCGGAAGATCATCCTTTGGGATATATCCTTGCTCAACATCCGAAGCTCCCGAGCGCTAAAATTGGTGCCATCTCTAAAGCATGGTTAAAGGGATTCTGGAGTTGGAAGAAGGATAAATTTTAGCAGGGGCACTAAAAAGCAAGGTCTCTCAGATCACTGATTGCAACAATATCGATGACCACACTTCATTTCGGAGACAAAAAGTGCTAGAACATTAAAATTCTAGAGCGGTCCTGCAATCAAAACCATGGTATAGTGAGAAGGGTATGTGGCAGTTGGTGGTGGATTGTGGGAGTCGAAGCGGTGTGGATCCAAAATGCCCTTGAATACTTCCGTAATCATGTTCTTATATAAATTCCAATCCAAGAGCAGTGTGTGGCAACAAAGCTCGGTGTTAAGCCAAAACATCAAAGGAAGGTCCCAAGGAGAAATCAGTTAATGAAAGAAGGAATGGTGGTTGAACAACCAAATACCCCCTTAAATGTAACCATGGAGGATCTGACCGAGAAGACAAAAAGCTACCAGTCCAAAGTATCGCAGAGGGAATTCTTTCCTGTAGGCCCAGAATGACCTGAGTTTCCTTCTGACAGAAGGAACAAGACAGGTGGAGGATCCTAGGATAGGAAGACTAGCTCGCACTCCTAGATGTTGTCTACTGTTTTGATTATAAATACATTAGATGAATGATAGGAGGAGGGAGGGGGGGCCAAGAACAGAGGAGGTTTTGAGGAGTGGAATGATTGTATATTTTAGTTTGTGAGTCGTAGGGGCATGTGGTTGTAAATTGTATGTTACTGAAGATTCATATGAGTTGTTTCATCATATTTGTCTTCTATGTTCTATGTTCTATTCTTCATCTTGTTTGAACGTATTGTTGATTTTAAGGATTAAAATTTTCCCTTGATTGATAGATTCTTGATGCAGTAGAAAATATGTTGTAAACTTTCCTATTTATCAATTTTTACTGTTCAAACACATCTAAATTCTCTTTGCAGAGAGGATCTTTGCTTGGTGAATACTCATCTTTATGTTAATTCTCATATTCTTCTCTTCATCATTATACCAATATTTTGCCTGGTAGGCAACTTAAATGCCTTCAATGAGAAGAATGTTTATGACTCCATTTCCCAATGGTCCATCACTTATCTACAATGATATCTATTGTCTTTTCCTTTCTTTAAAGTCTTATTGATCCACCTATTCAAACCATTTAATCCTTTTACATTTTGATGGGTATTGGGCTTATCCTCTAGCAGTCTAAGGCTGACTCTTAGTACTAAAATTATTGGTGACATTGTCAGGGATAGATTTGAGTAGATTGAAAATATCCCTGGGAAGAACGACATTTCATAGCTCCAGCTTTAGATGGTGACTGAAGTTGGACACCTTCAATACTGCACATTCACCATGGCGACTCTATTGTTCAAAATATGTTGGTGACTCCACTAGAATGAGACGAATTAAATGGCTATGGAGGCTATCTTGTCCAAGAGGTTTTCCCCACTCAATTTCTCAACCATAGCTGGTTATCCACATCTTGTGCCTCAAATTGATGAATGGAAAGATATGCTGCCAAGATTTTATGAAGGTGAGAATGATAGCCCTGTCGAGAATGTTCTAGAATTTCATGCTTTGATGCAGTAGCTTGACATACAACATGAAGTCATACGTATGAATTTTTTTATGTACTCTCTTCAAGGAGATGTTCGTATTTGGTATCATTCTCTTGAACCTTCTAGCATTTCTCACTCAGAGAGTTTCATGCTTCTTTCAATATTCATTGTCAAAAGTTTTATTCCTCTGTGTTAATTTGTCATAGTTGTTGTGAGGAGTATAAAGACTGTGTTCAAGATATAATTTATTCATATGAAGGCTCTGAGAATGAAGAATATGCCTTGGATGAGGAATCAACTCTTTCTCTTCCATGTTCATCTACATCAGATGAAAATTTTGTTTGTTCTTTTAAAAAGGAAAATGTAGAAATTGAGTCTGTTCTGGAAACTAATACTCTTTATAACCCTGTATCTAAAAGACCTAGATATGAGCATCCTATATTTGACTCATATTGTGATGATAAGATATTGCTTCCTGGATTGAATCTTGAAAGGCAACCGATTTTTAACAATGAAGAACAATTTTCTCATGTTGAGCAAAAAGTATCTATTGATATGTCATTCGAGACTCCTCTTTTATTTGATCATTATGGAGATGGTGATGAAGATGTTGAGGTGTTTTTTTTCCTAGAATAAAAAATCATTAGCAGCTAACCTTCTGATGAAAATGAAAATTTTTACCGAGAGCATCATGTTAAAGAGAAACATCTATTCATTGATATATGTGAGGAGATTTCTTGCAATCAGCTAGCAGATGTTTTTAGAGAATATAAAAGGAAAGTGGATCACCAGCCTGCATCAATCATTCATTCACCTATACTTGCAACAAACATTCAACCATATGTAAGCAGTTTTAAAGCATAACAGGTTTTTTGTTATCAACACAGTAAGTTTTATCACCTATTTTATGACCCTGTAGGGGAGTACATGGAGTTGCATTTCCTCAATGTATTGAAGCCTTCAAGCTTTGTCATACCTTCAAAATTGGGAGGTAATATGAAGGATGTAATAAATTTGTTGTCACAGTTTTATTATCTCTTATTGATCAATGGCAGAGTAAGAAATTTTTCAGTTAGGAAGTTATTTGAGTGGATCTGATGGAAGTTTGTTTTCACCTAGCCTATTGTAAAAAATCAGTTAGTTTATGATTGTACATAATAAACTCCATCTAGAGCATGTGTGTTTATTTTCTCTTTGTAAGTAGAGTAGTGTACATGCCAGCCTATTGTCTTCAGCAAAATGTATTTGAGATTGACTCCATAACCCAACAGCTAAGGCATTGGAGTTGAAACAGTTCTCAGAGCCTCACAGGGACAACTCTATCCCCTATGGAGCCAATGTTATCACATGAAGTTGTCATGGGTCATATGTAGTTTTCGTTAAGACCTAATTCTAAACCTCTACCCTATATCTCTCTTTTCTGCATACCTTCCTATAAGTTTTTCCTCTTCTAGTTGATAAAGTCGATTTCCCTTTTGTTCAATGACCTGTTTTTCCTTATTGTTTTGCTTGACTGATTCTTTGCACAAAGTTTTTTTGTATTTCTTGAAGGATAAAATGCATATTGTGATTTGGTTTGGATTATTGGTCATCTTGTTTGCCTTTAACTAAGCTTACCGCAGGTTGGTCAAGTATGTTGTATGCACAGGGAAAAACCATGAGCAAAATGAAGCAATCAGAGTAGTCCATTTCAGGATTGAAATACAAGCAAATAGATAGGTTCAATTTTCAACGGTGGAGATCCCATGTACAATTCAAATTAGTGGCTCTCGTGCATTCGGAGTTTCAAAGTCGTGCAAGGATTAACAACTAGACAAAAACCCCAAAGTGTTGAGGTGACGAGAGACTGCCACGCCAACCAGGAGAAAGTCACTTTGAGAGATATTCATGCGTCACGTTAAAAATCTCCCAAAGCCCGAAGTATCAAAGTGATGAGTGATATGGATTATTTTCGGCACGAAATGAGAGCAGAGATATAATAAAGAAATGCACAGAGATATTGCATATATTCAATAATATAACAAAATGTATCAAAGATGCAACCATAAACACAGATATACAGTAATACACAATTTCTATTAATCAGAGAAATGTACAGAGACTGTAAAAATACAGAGTGAAAGACTGGCTAGAATGGTGGCAGCGTATCTCTGAGAAGAGATGTGACGGCTACTCGCATTCGCAAGAAGATGATTACAATGAGGCTCTGAAGGCCCTTTTACAATAAACAGGAATTCCAAAAGTCCTAGACATCTAAAAACCTAACCCTAGGAGATGAAGCGCCAAAAGTCATGTGGGCCCCGTTTGGGTAAGTGAGTACATCAACTTCCTGGGGTCGTAACTTTTGCATACGATCTCCGTTTTAGGCGTGTGATAGCTCATTGGAAAGGTATTGTCGAGGAGATTCATTTTGGGGGATCAATCATGCCTTTGGATATCATTGAGAACCTTGATCTCGAAAAACCTTCATTTGGACCCTCAAAATGGCCCCGAAAGTTAAAACCTGCTAAAAATAGTAAATTGCCAAAATGGCCAGAAAACTGTTTTGAGCCATTTGGAAAAGGTGGGTGGCCACCGATATCCACCTGGATCAACGAGAGACTACCATGTCAACCAGGATAAAGTCACTTCAAGATATTTACATGTTCTTCAAAACCCGGATCTCCGAAGTCCCAAAACATTTAGATAAAGCGGCTTAATCTTGGTTTAATCAGTGATAAGCACATGCTTATCACTTCGTGAGTTCATCCCTTCGGGAGTTATACAAACTCTACATGCATAAATTCACGAACCTAAAGTGTCGAAGACTCTCAGAGTTCCTCAGTTCAAGACGTGTGGCACCCATCCATCAGAGATACGTGGAATACACCTGGCGCCGACACGTGACACTCATTTTAGGCACCTTTGGGCATGTCATCTACTCATCCTCGAGTGGTGCTTGGCACACTCCTTTTGTGACACATCAACAGCTTTGATGTCATATGATGTCAAGCCACCACGTCAAATTTGGGAGATCGTCCTCCGAGAGATATCCCTTCTCAGCATTCGAAGCTCCCAAGCGCCAAAATTGGTGCCATCTTTGAAGCATGGTTAAAAGGATTCTGGAGTTGGTAGAAGGATAAATTTTAGCAAGGGCCCTAAAAATCAAGGTCACTCAGATCACCAATTGCAGCAATATCGACAGACACACTTCATTGCAGGGACATAAAGTGCTCGAACGTTAAAATTCTAGAGCGGTCCCGCAATCGAAACCATGGTATAACGAGAAGGGTACGTGGCATTTGGTGGTGGATTACGGAAGTCAAAGAAATGTGGATCCAAACCGCCCTTGATGACTTCCACAATCATGTGCTTATATAAAATCCAATCCAAGAGCAACGCGTGGCAACAAAGCTCAACGTTAAGCCAAATCATCAAAGGAAGGTCCCAAGGAGAAATTAGTTAATGAAAGAAGGACTGGTGGTTGAACAACTGACTACCCCCTTAAATGGAAGCATGGAGGATCTGACCGAGAAGATAGAAGGTTGTCAGCCTGAAGTACCACAGAGGGTAGTCTTTCCTGCAGGCCCAGACTGACCCGAGTTTCCTTCTGACAGAAGGAACAAGACAGGTGGAGGATCCTAGGATAGAAAGGCCAGCTTGCACCCCTAGTTGTTGTATACTATTTTTATTATAAATACCTCATATGAATGATAGGAGGAGGGAGGGGGGCCAAATACCAAAGGAGGTTTTGAGGAGTGGAATGATTGTATATTTCAATTTGTGAGTCGGAGGGGCATGTGGTTGTAAATTGTATGTTATTGAAGATTCATATGAGTTGTTTCATCAGATTTGTCTTCTATGTTTTCTGTTCTATTATTCATATTGTTTGAACATATTGTTGATTTTAAGGATTAAAATTTTCCCTTGATTGATATATCCTTGATGCAGTAGAAGATATGCTATAAACTTGCCTATATATCATTGTTTATTGTTCAGACACATCTAAATTCTCTTTGCAAAGAGGATCTTTGCTTAGCAAATATTCATCTTTATGTTAATTCTCATATTCTTCTCTTCATCATTATACCAATCTTTTGTCTGATAGGCAACTTAAATGCCTTCAATGAGAAGACTGTTTATGACTCCATTGCCCAATGGTCCATCACTGATGTGCAGTGATATCTATTGTCTTTTCATTTCTTTAAAGTCTTGTTGATCCACCTATTCAAACCATTTAATCCATTTATATTTTGATGGGTACTAGGCTTATCATCTAGCGGTCTGAGGGTGAATCTCAGTGCTAACACAATGTGTGCCACAAAGTTCTTTCAATGAAATGACAATGTGTAGTTAAATTATCATATAATGTGCAATGTGAGATTGTGAAGGTGAGGTTGATATGCACTTTCTTAGCACTTAAAATAACATGATAGGTCTAAAGATGTTTTCAAGATCCAAGTCCAATAAATATAAATTCTCACTCTATTAGGTCTTGTAGGGAAGCCATGAAATTGATGAATGGATTGGTGTTGGAATTCATTACATTTGAATTTTACACAACTATCAAGTTCCCAAATCCCAAAATTAAATTAGTGATGTAATTTCAAAATTGACTACGTACGGAACACTAATCAAATAGGCTTTGCTTAACACCCTTACATAGTATGTGTCAAAGGTTTAATTCGTAGTTTGATGGATGGTGACTTGAGTAGGCATCTGTTGAGCAACGAACAAGGGGAATACACAAAATAAGGTGAGAGAAGTACCTCAAGCAAGGGGTTTGATGTTGAGAAAAAATGAGAAAAGGTAAAGTAATTTGGCAAAGCATCAGTCATTGAAAAAATAGTTCCTTTTCCCATAACATTTGCTTGGTAACATGCTAGAATGATCAACAAATCAAAAGGTGAAGGAATGGTGTGGACTGTGAGGAGGGACTTGAAGCAAGCTTCTAGCAAGGAAATGTGCATAGTATTTTTGAATATAGACAAACAAAAGGTAATAAAATGACTAAGTATCACCTAGCAAGAAAAGGTGTTTTTCTCGACGATGGGAGGAAGTGCTTTCTTGAAGAATGAAGGATGAAAGAAGTATGCTAAGTGATCAAGAAAAGGCATGAAAAATCCACTAAGTAGGGTATCAAGCAAATGATGAAATTTTCAAGCGAGCAACATGTGAAGAAGACATTGAGCAAATCATCATTAGGTAGAAGGATACCTCATTTCGAGGCATGCATATTTTTTCTCGGGGCCCACAACAAATTGCAATGAGAATAGTTTGCGTGCTAATTCAAAGTAGAGCATGGATCACAAAATGTTGAGCATGGAGCGACACAAAACCATTGAGTATCTAACAATTGGACTACCAAGCCATAAAACATATTATTTTTTCTACAATGGATAGTTGTATCTAACAAGCTTAGGTGAGTTATAAGATTGCATGGGCAGTGATGTGGCATCATTATGAGCCACATAAGCATAATAAATTGCAATATTAGTGTGTCAAGAAGGATGGGAGAGCCTTGAAATCTCTAGGAGACACAATTGATGCCAACTAGTTGCAATGATGGAGGAGTGACCATCTTTGACTTTGTCAAAATGATCATTTGAATTATTCCTAAAAGCCATAGTATGCATCGCTAATCAATTTTTATTATATCGATTGAGGCTATGATAGATTATTAATTAAATATGTTCAGAGGCAACATTGATTAATTTTAACGCTATCAAGGGGAATACAATTAATTGGTTATTTAAGAAAGAAAGAAAGAGTTGGAAAAGATTAAATCTATGGGATTATCTCCCCTTTGGCAAACACATTATACATCAAGTTTAGGTTGTAATTAGCTACAATAATTTCTTCTCTTTTTTCGTTTCTTTCTATATTATAAATTTGGTATTAAATGACACAACCATCAAAATCATGGAGGCAATTGGTATTGTAATCTATAATGAATTTGCATTCTCTCTCATATATGTATGAGATTGATATGAGCTAGAAAAGTGATGTTTGATTGTCCCGTGTTGTTTATTATAGATAGATTCAATTATGTACCATTGTGTTTAGATTATTACTATTGTATATGTGTCTCTAAATAATAGTGTTCACAATCCATTTGTTTCATTGTTTATGTTGGTTATTATGTGACTATGCATGAAATTATATCCACTTATCATTAGATTCTTTCATTTGGTTTAATATGACATCTGGCACACCTGAACCATTGATATCCGTGGAAAATGTTGTGCTCCATTA
>ML790875.1:1295694-1308534 GCA_009831015.1 Picea engelmannii | reverse complement strand
TCATGCATGATATTTTGTAAAAGTCAAGATTTGATAATTATGTACACAATGTCAATGATGTTTTATCTTAATCCCCACGTTATCTACTGACCCCTTACCACATGGGATCAACTCTGAGGATGATTGATGGATGCCATGACTACTTCCACAATTGGAATCCATCCATGACACACTTTCTAAGAAGCAATGATGAGGAGGAGGCTTTGTCGTTTGGTTCAATCATGAGGAATGGGTCTCCAATACTATCCACGTCATCATTACTTTGTTTCCAACAAAACCACATTGGGCATGGAATTGTCAGTTGTGGACCATCATTACTTTGTTTCCAACAAAATCACAATGGGCATGGAATTGTCAGTTGTGGAGTGGTTGCAGTGGACCTACTTGGCCTTAAATACAAAGGGATAAGAGGGGGTGTGATTGGATTGTCCTTAGGCAAGGGAGACAAAGATTTTTAAAGTGGAGATCTGTTAGGGGGCCTGCTTCTCCTCCATATCAATGGGCTAACAGCATGGGAATATCCCATTCCTATTCTCATTCTACATCGTGCCCTGTGTCGGTTAAGGTAGAAATGTGGGCAATCATGTGCATGTGGATATGGAGGGAGACAAATCTGACACAACATAACTACAAAACAAACAATGATGGGAGTTGGGCACTAACATAACATTGCGTGAAATACATGCTCACCCAATCCCTTCCCTAGACTCTCAATTTCCCTTTTCCTTGGTGGGTTGTAGATGTGGATGTCAATATCGCTATGTAATCATCAATGATGAAATAAGTATTCAAATAATTATGTGTTAGTATTGAATTTGTGATTTTGAAAGTTAAAGCAAATAAAAAAAATTGTTTATTTCGAAGTTATAAATATTTATTATCAATTATTTACGATATTTACCATCGATAATCTTAACCAAAATCTATAAAAACAAACTTCATAATTCATTCAGCGCAGTTTAGGTTTTTTGTTTTCACTAGATTCGAAGACTTTGAGAATTTCTTTTCACATGGTGGGACTATAAGCGGTATTATGCTCTAGTAGAGCCAACCACTCATGACACTATGATGGTAAAAAATAGTGGAGCTTTTGAATGATGTTTTCCCCCCGCTGTAGCTTTTTACCCCCGGGCCCCGACTCCACTTGTGGTAAAAACGTACCGTGCCGCGGTAACGAGTGCAAATTGGCATTTAGTGTAATGTACTGTGAGGGCCGCACGTTGAGTACTTTTGTACGTGAGGAAGATCATGCGAAATCGTCCAGATGCTCTCTCGATTTATATTTCGGTTTGAATTGTGGTTTGGAGTCCGTATGGAAGTCATAGTGGTTGGGGTTCTCTTCTTACGTCATTATAGGGTAGTAGGTGACGTTTGCCTTGCAGCGAGTTCACATGTGGCGAGCAGAGGTTTATAGTGGCCCACTAAACCCTTTTATGGTTAAAAGGTATAGCAATAAGTATATTTGGTAAGCAAGGAGTACTTCACATTAATTTATACTATGAGAAATATATGATGGTATATATATTATTCGATGTATATAATGATATATACGTTGTTGTTTGATTTGTATATATATATTATATATATATATTATATATATATATTATATATATATATATATATATATATATATTATATATATATATATATATATAATAATAATTTAATTTTAAAGTTATGGTTATACATTAAATTGGTGTATGAAATTTTTTTATTTGTAGAATAAGAGATTTCATTTGCGTAGCGATATATATATATATATATATATTATATTTGTGAGTACAAACAAGAAAATGCCATTCTTTATTTTTAAGTACAAACTCTCTCACGGCTTCTGAAAAGGATTTTGTAAATCGCCTTGGCTGGTCCTCTCCCACCTCCCCCACAAAGCCCTCCTTACCGCAAGCCGAGTCGCCTCCTTCTACCTCTCCCCTGGCTCCTCTTGACTGCTCCCTTCCCTCCACCTTGAATATTACCCCCCCTCCTCCGTCGCCCTTACTCCCATCCAAGGTGTCGATCCTACAGGACGGTTCCCCTCACAATCCCGTAGTCCTTGAAGATCCTTCTGCATTACTTCCTGGTTACAATCAACCGGTCGAGGAAGAGGATTCCCTCTTGGCAGCGCTGAGCACCTCTACATCGGCTCAGTTTCTCCCGGACAGAGCCTCCCAGTTACCTGTTTTAGGGGTAAAGAGATTGTAGCTTATTCCACTGAAGTGGGTACGTCTTCATCAACCCCTACAGAAACTCTCAGCAAATATTTTGCATGGTCGCGAGGTATTGGTGTTGAGCTCTCCCCTCTCCAGACGAGGAGCGCTAGGAAGAAGAAAGAATGCACTGTCACTCAAATTGCAATCCCGGGAGTCCCAATTCAAGATGGAAAGGCCCTTAGAGCATTGAAGGCCATAGCTCGTTCCAAGTAATGATAGTGCTCTCTCTGAACATTCGAGGGATCGGAGGCACCCTCGAGGCTGCCTCCTTCCGTAGACTTCTCGAGCACTCCAAACCAGATGTCATTTTTTTACAAGAAACCCTTGCAGCTGATCATACTTCCAAAGATTTCTTGCATCTTTTTCGCCCTCTTTGGGTCTCAGCGGCGTTAAATTCCATCAACAACTCTGGTGGCATGTTGGTGGCCTGGGACCCAGCGCTCTTCGATTTAAAGCCCTTCTTGACCTGTGGAGGTATTTTGTGTTTAGGCAGTTGCTTTGCTACTAATCAGGAACTGGCGCTCTTAAACGTCTACGACCCTTGTCAAGACAGACCTCAATTTTGGACTCACCTTGCAAACAGCGGCATCCTCTCCCTTCCAAACCTCATTCTGGGAGGCGATCTCAATATCACCCTTTCATCTGATGAATATTGGGGAGCATCTTCATTGTCAGGCTCAGGTATTAACCTCTACAGAGACCTCTTTAAGACTATGAACCTCATTGATATCTTGCCGACCAGACTTGTTCCTACCTTGCGAAACGGGAGAAGGGGCTCTGAGGCCATTGCTAGACGTCTCGATCGCTTCTTAATCTCCGAGGGCTTCTTCTCTTCCACCGCCTTCCCAACCTCTTGGGTTGAGCTCCCTTTCATCTCCGACCATGCGCCCATCCTCCTCAACTTGAACCTCCCCATTCGGCTCAAGCCCTTCCCCTTCAAATTTAACCATCACTGGTCCGACTCAGCTGACTACTCTGCTCTGGTACATATTGTCTGGACAGATCCGTGTTTTCTGAGTGAAACTAATCCACATTTGAGAATCGTTTTGAAATTGAAAGCCATTAAAGAGCACACAAAAGCTTGGTATAAACATAAGAAGGCTACGGAGGAGATCTCTCTGAATAGGCTGGAGATTGAGATCACACATCTCATCTTAAAATCTACCTCTACGGCCCTGTCATTGGAGGATGTGACTTCTTTAAAAGCTTTGGAGAAAACTAGAGATGATCTTCTGCAGGATGATGAAAAAAGCTGGAGGCTCCGAAGCCGTGCGACCTGGCTCAAGTGGGGTGACTCAAACTCAAAATTTTTCCATAGAGTTGCTAGCCACAACAAGAACAAGAAATTAATCTGGTCCATCGATAGTGAAAACGATGGGACCATCCGTGGGCAAGAGGCACTCAAAAAGGAAGCGGTCGCATACTTCGAACTCCTTTTAAAATCCTATGGTGGCCACAACCTGCCAGCAAAAGTTTCTACAGCCAGCCTTTTCACTAATTGGGTTACTGCGACTGAAGCCACAGATCTTTACAAACCCGTCTCGCTGTTAGAGCTAAAGAATATTTTGTATCTTTTCAAAAAGGAGAGGAGTCCAGGGCCCGATGGCTGGATGGCAGAATTTTTCACCTACTATTTTGATCTTGTTGGACCGGATCTTCTTCAGATGGTGGAGGACTCTCGCATCAAAGGTAAAATTTCTAGTAGCCTTAACTCCACCTTCCTGGTTTTAATTCCAAAAGAAAACCTTTCGACTACCTTCAACGACTTCAGACCGGTCTCCCTTTGTAACCTAGTTTACAAGTTAATTTCCAAAGTTAGCTCCAATCGGATTAAGCCGGTTTTGGAAAAAAGTCTCTCAGGCGAACAACTCGGGTTTTTAAGGGGAAGAAGGATCCAAGATGCCATCAGTGTAGCCCATGAGTGCATGCACAGCATCATCCAAAAAAAACAAAAGGCGTTGGTCATGAAACTTGACCTCAAAAAGGCGTTTGACAGCATTGACTAGGATTTTCTAAGACTAATCCTCCTCTCGATTGACTTTGGTGATAAGTTCACAGACTGGATTATGTCATGTGTTACAAGTGTAAACTTTGCAGTGCTGATTAACGGGGAGGCGTCTATATTTTTTAAAAGCGAAAGGGGGCTCCGCTAGGGATGCCCACTTTCTCCCTACCTCTTTATCTTAGTTATGGAAGGCCTTAGCCTCCTCCTCTCTAAAGGCCTCTCTGAGCACCGCATCACAGGTATCAAGGTATCCAATCACATCAGGATCGTTCACCTTATGTTTGTGGATGATATTCTTCTACTTTCCAAAGCTGATTTAGCGGATTGGCTTGCGCTCATGGACATTCTTCAGCTCTTCTGCTTAGTTTCGGGGCTGTCCATCAGTCCATCAAAGTCTTTTGTCCACTTTTGGGGCTTAACGGAGGCTGAACTCTCTCTTTTCAAAGACTCCTTCCCCTTCTCCTTTTTTGACTTAAATTCAGGTTTCTGATATCTTGGGTACCAGCTAAAGCCGGGAGCCTCCTCCTCAACTGACTGGACCTGGCTGGTTGCAACCTTTGAAAGGAGGATAGGTTTCTGGTGCAATAAATGGTTGTCCCTGGGGGGACGCCTAATACTGGTCAAGTCGGTGTTACAGAGTCTGGTTGTTTTTTGGATGTTATTGGAACAGATACCCGCCAAAATCATTACTCTGCTTCGCAGACTCTCCTTCAATTTCCTGTGGAACGACCTAGCAGGTAAACACCGCTTCCATCTTTGCAACTGGCAGACTCTCTCTAGACCCAAAAGGGCAGGGGGATGGGGACTTAAGAACCTTTCCATCTTCAACTCGGCTTTACTGGCTTGTTCTTTTTGGAGAGCGGTCTCCTTTGATAACATTTGGCATCGAGTCATCAAGGACAAATATCTAGGTGCCTTACCCCTCCCACTTTGGCTACGAAAGACACATCTAATTCAGAAGTGGGCTTCTCCCTTCTGGAGGGGCCTGGTCTCTTCCTCCCAGGTGATCCTACACTAGCTCCGCTGGCGGCCAGGATCGGGTGAAGAAATCAAAGTTGGCCGAGATAAAATCATCAGTTTAGATGACCACTCAATTCTCTCCTTGCCGCTCATATCGCATTTGCTCTCCTTAAACTTTTGTACTCTGGCTCAGTTGAAGAAGGCGACCGGTGCCTTCCCCCTCCCAGATCAGTGGCTCCTAAGCAGCGACCTGTCTCTCATCGGGCCTTTTGCCTTGGAATGGGATTCCTTTACGACAGCTTTAAAATGTGTTGGTCTCTCCCTCATTGATGCTCGGGATTCTCTTATCTGGGCCGGGGGTGATGGTTCAGGCAAGGTCTGTGCAAAGAACGTCTATGCGGCTCTCCTGCCTGATAGGGACGTTGTAGCACATCCTCAGTGGCTCCGTCGGATGTGGACTTGGCCGCTCCCGCTAAAGCTCGAACTTTTTATGTGGCTCTATGCTAATGAAAAACTCCTTACCTAGGAGATGCTCCGTAGAAAGGGATGGCAGGGCCCTGGATTATGTGCTCTTTGCAGCCGTGCCTCGGAGGACATCCACCACTTGCTAATTCACTGTAGTTTTGCACAAGAACTTTGGAAACGCATTTTGCAGCACTTCTCCCTTCCCTTCTTCTGGTCCGACGCCTCTATTACAGAGTGTTTTTCCTCCTGGTTTTCAAATCAAGCGGCACCACCTTCACTAGCTGCCTTCGTGAGCTGGCAAATCTAGATAGAATGTAATAAGGTCCTTTTCGAGGACGTCTCTCCTTCCTTTCAGGCGGTCTACCACAAAATTCTGGCTTCTTTTCATTGGCAGCCGTCATCCGTCAAGGCTCATCCTTTCAAAGCGGTGGACTTTATTTTCCCTGAAGGTTACTCTGTGGCTTGTTTTGACGGTGCGGCTCAATCTTCTGGCTTATGTTGTGGTGCTGGAGGCACCTTCAAATCTCATCCGGAGAGGACTACAAAGTGGTTTCTTAATTGTGGTGTGGGTTCAAACACCAAAGCAGAGCTTATGGGCTTATGGGCTACTCTTACGCTGGCTTCTTATTGGTCCTTAAATCACCTCTTTGTCCTAGGCGACTCGAAAGTTATCGTAGACTGGATCAATCGAAAATGTAATCTCCAGTCCATCCATGTGGAAAGATGGAAGCTAAAAATGCAGCAGCTAGCCAATTTATTCACTGATATCACCTTCCTCCATCTCCCCAGAATGCACAAGACTGAGGTGGATGCTCTCTCCAAGAGAGCTCTAAGTGAAGTGGTCGGCAGACTTTCGATCTATCACTGTGATAGAGGACAGGAGAGCTCGATCTCTTCCATCAATCTCTTCGAATTATAAAGATTAGTTCGTTTTGCATGTGAAACGCTCAGAGGGCCTTGGTTAGTTGCTTCTTCTCTGATTGATAGAGTGGCGAAAGAGGTTCGCTGAGTATGCCGTGAGGATAAATGCTTTCCTTGTTTTTGGCAGCGCATGGAGGCGATTCTTTTGAATAGTAATGAGCTAGCCGTGATTGAATCGAATCATCTAGTGTATTCTGTCGGTCCCTAGCAGCATTGAGTTTATTTTGTAAGTTCTGTTCTGATCATGGTTTTTGCACTGATCTAGCTTCCTCAGCTGGCTTCAGAGTCATGTAAATGAGTTTATACATTTTATAAATTCGAGATAATTTCTCTTGGGAAAAAAAATGTTGGGAGAAAATTGGTTTTTAATTCATCTTTGTTATAAAAGAACATTAGAATCAATTAAAGAGTTCTTGAATTATCACATTTCTTTTTCTTTTATTTTTAAGGGTGACAAAACTTATCATAACTTAGTGGTTAACTGGTGATGAGGATAACCATCATTGATTGCTATCTAGGAATGCAAGCTAATTCATTCTTGATATTCAAGGAAAACCACACCACCTGAAATAACCTATTGGTGGTCCATGTTACCTCTCATATTGTATGAGAGGTAAATTTGGTTTTGTGCAGGTTGGTGTGAATCATTATAACCTTACGAAGGTTGGAATATTGGTGGAGGTTGCTTCAATGGTGCACTTTGTTCTTCATGTACCATCATCATGGTGATCGCTTGGTCATGTCCTAGTCACATTCACTTTGTGTTGCATGATTAGATCGTGAGAATCTCTAGCATGGTGATATACTTACCTAGTGTTTTCCTAGTTTCATTCATGTTCCATGTCATTTCCATAATCTCACCTAGGCAATTTGTTTGTTGCAAGCATATTATCACTTTTGCCTAGGTGAAATCCATTTCACACATACATTTTCACTATTTTTCCTAGGTAGATTATGTATCACATTACATCTCTACATTTTACCTTGGAAAAATTTCACTTGTATACTTATATTCCTCTTCGCTCCATCTCCTAGAGGGCACATGCTACATTCTACCTATAATTACTTAAGTTTCTTGCCATATTAACCCTTCAATTCTCATATCTCCACTTTTTCCAGTATGAACACACCTAACGGGTTCAAGATATTTTCATCAAATCCTAAAACCTTAGGTTAAGTGCCTAATTATTAGCCTATTAGTACTTTAATGTTCTAATTCCACATTGAGACTAATTCCCTAAGTTTTATTTGCTAATTATTCACTAGGGAACATGCTAATTATTCACTAAGGAACACAAGTTATGCATACGTGGTACACAACTTATGTTATCACATCCCCTTTGGCACACAAGAAGAGGTAATCCACGAGAAAACCAATTCCCTCTCTTCAATTTAGCCTTGTTCACACATCCCAACCTTATCCATGCTTATACTTATCCTTTGGAACAAGATTTGAGGAGGTTGTTGAGCATTAGGTTGACCAAGGATGTGCCCTAGGGTTTGACCCTCCACCTCATGCATCCACCCCATCCAACTTATCCACTCATACACACGTCCCTAGGTGGTGAGCTCCACTATGAGGACATACTCACTCCTTGCATAACCTTGTTCACACCTTGCACACATTTTAAGTGATCAATGACGATTTTACTTGGTCAAAAGAGGTCCACTTGCACATATTTTGAGCAGAGATCATGATTTTGATGTGGACCCATTTACAGAAGTACCTAAGGCACATGATCTGTGGTGTTTTCTTCATGGTTTACTTAGTCAAAGGTGGTTGAGATGGCACAATTACCAAGGGCACACTCTTTATCTCTCTTCAAGGGCACATGCTAGCATGAATATTTTATTGAAATGGTGGTTGTTATGTGGACACAAGGCACTCCTTCCTAGGGCACACTAGAGGAAGGAATATTTTATTGTATCTACCAAATCAAATGTGTCCACAAAGCTCAAGTTACTAGAGTGCACTTTCTTAAAGGATTATTTTATTGTTATGTTCTAGTCAAATGAACAAGAAAGCTCAAAGACCAAGGGTGCACTAGTTCATGGGGATATTTTATTATTTCTTGGTCAAAAAGGATTCTAGAAGAAGCATCATAATCATCACACTTGGCATTTGAAGAGCACCCTCATCCATGAAGATCTACACATAACACTTTCACTTCAATTTGGAAATTTGTCCTACTCCTTTAACCAAGCAATATTATTATTATTTGGAGGTGGTTATTTCACCACGACAAATGTGATGGTGCACAGTTGAGAATAATCTGGGATGAAACAAAAGGTGGTTCACCTTGATTAATGCTAAGGAGCGAGAAGTCCTTGAAGATCCCCGGACCCATTTCAACGAAGGATGGGAACTCGTGATATGCCCCAATGAGGGGAAGGATGTTATCTAAGTTCATAGTTGGGTGTGGTTTGTAGTGTATCAATTGGTTTATTGTGAAGACCTTCATGTTATGAGGGAAGATCATCATTCGAAACATAGATGAAGCAACAACCTTCATCACATACATGTAACTATGTCATAGAAGGATATTGTAGTCTAAGGGGGCATCCATGGCCTCGGTATCAATCAAGACCATTTTTTTCACTAGCTCTATGGGGATGTTTTGGAAAAGGCCCTCGGGTTGAGATGAATGACCATCGTAGGCCTAAAGGATAATAACAGAGGGGGTTTCCCTAGGGGAGTCCAACTTCTGCTAGACACTCTTGGACATTATGCAAGTATGTGCTCCCTCATATATAATGCATTAATGAATAACATTTTTTTTTACTGTTATCAAGATTTGGAATGTGAACAAGGATGGGATCTTGGTTTTTGAGTTATCTAAATCAAATGTGACGAGGCATGAATCATAAGGGTCGACTACCCACAATGATAACAAAAAATATTTCCTTTGAGAAGGATGGGTTTGTAGGCCCTTGAGTGCAGACATGGCCATAGGGGATTGAGCCAAGTCACCCATGATTGTAGCTATGAGTGGCCCTAGCATTAGGGTTATGAGTAGTACACCTTAGTAGTGCATTTGGTACTCTAGAAGTAGGGTCACCACTAGGACATGGAATCATTAAAGGAACACTAGCCGAAGATTGGGTGTCATCTGACATGGTCAGAGGGAAGTTGTTAGGCATACCATAATGACAATTGCGAGTTTGTTGATCAATGTTTGTGGAATTCATGAAGATGTTATGAAATGTAGGATCTTTGGGTTGAGCTTAACCTTGGTTGGGTATTAAATTATGGGTTGGGAGGAATTATTGGTTTCCTATTTGGTTAGCCACAACTTCTTGTTGAGGGAAGGGGTAGTGTAGTATTGTTGGTTGTGGGGCTTGAGGGAAATTCTGTTGGGAAGGCTCTACACCTTGGGGGGAAAGGGGACCTTGGTCTGACATAAATTCCTCCATTCATTTGAAATTTGAAATTTGGGAGAAATGGTGAGTATAATGACCATAATCACCGCATAAGGAAGAAATAAAGTTTGTATGAAGATTATTGTTCTTCCCTTCGTTCTACTAGTTGTTATTGGTATTACCAACATTTTGATTCTGGTTGTTAGCATTAGCAATGCTCCCTGCATTGGTGTTTTGGTTCTGGGGGTTTCCCCCCCGTCTGTGGTTCCCTTTCTTCTTCCCACTATTTTGTGGAGCGATGTGATTAATTAGGTTTAGTTGTTCAAATTTTTGAACGTGTTGAGTTGGTGAAGGTTCAACAAAGTTGACACCAGCATGTTTTTGAGCCTATGGGGCCACAACACTAGCTTGTGAATGACCAAGGAATGGGCAATGTGGGTTATTTTGGGGTGGGTTCCCATACTGGGGATATGATTTGGATACCCCTCTTATGTGGTTCCAACTATTTCATGCGGGACCATGTATATGTGGGGTCACATGCATGCCTTAAGGGGGCATGGAAGTCATTGATCATATTGGGAGGTTCCCACCTAACACTTATGAAGGGGGGTTTTGGGGCATACTACTATATATGTATGGTTTTCCAAGAATGAGTTGATATGAGGGGGCTCCCCCATAGTGGTTTCCATAATGAATGGTACCATATGAGGGCGGGGGTTTGCAAGGTGGGTCAAAATGAGCCATGGACCCAATTAAGCTATCGATGGAATGAGGTGTCCCAAGTTCTATTTGATCAAATGGTTGAGGATGAGGGGAATCCAGGCAGAATACACATAAGTACACTAATTGAGTATATATTAGGTCATATTGTTGAGCTTTAAGGATAGATTCATCCTCTCTCTAGGGCATGGTGGTAGCTACATCTATGGCAATTAAGGGAAAGACATATTTTAAGAACCAATCCACGAGGAGTTTATCCTTATATTCAATCTTTCACTAGATTCACCATCAAATGCCACTTGTGGATATGATCTACGATATGTGTAGAGATGTTTTTCTAAAAATCGGTGAGGATTTCCAAGCTTGTGTCATGGCGAACTAGAAATTGGAAAAATGTTAGGAATGCATTTACTAAAGATGTGAAGGTAGCATGTGACCCAAATTTTTCATCAATATACCACTTGGAAGATGGTAAATTAAGTTTTATTTGAATAAGTGTAATTGTATAGAATCTTTTGTGATGTTATTGGATGAACACCACAAGTAAAAAGTCATGTTGTTGTTTCCTGAGTCTTCACCCAACTTCCCTTCAAAATTTGGAATGTCCGAGGGAAGTTTGGCTGGCATTGGGGGCCAAGTTGCATCACGAAAAATGTGTAAGTTTTAAACATGTGAAGTAAAGCAATGCATAAAGGTCAGTGGAGGCGGCGTAGTGGTAATGTCGCTCTCGTTAAGACGGACAGGCCATGTGCTCAATCCCGAGCGAGGGCGTGGCTCGCCGTGAGAGTTTAACCATTTCCGGGCCAAGCCCACTCACCTTTTCAGTTTTGCCACATATGTTGAAACACAGTTTTGTTACTTATGCTGAAACACAGCGGTGGAACAGATGCTGAAACACAGTGCTGGAAATTATGCCGAAACAACGATGGATATTATGCTGAAATAGTGATGCATCACAATTTGTAACTGAATTTGTGGCTTTGCCACCCCTCTAATAAAAACTATAACCGTTTTCGTTAAAAAAAAAAAAGTAAAGCAATGCATACATATTCTTAAAAAAAATAGAAATCAATTAATGGCTCATACACATAGTACACATTAATTTACGTTGGAAACCCTTAACCAGGAGAAAACCACCCTTCCTTAATGTTTCACCTCTCAACTCTTCATTTTAATAATTTCATCATTCATAATACAATATATACAATATTAGGTATTCTACAACTACCAAAACCCTAATCCCTTAATATGGGATTAATTTAGAAAACCACTAAAATTAACGAAAAAACACTAAAATAGCAAAAACCTCCACAAAAAAAAATTGTGGCGCTGCCCTAAACCCTATCATCTCTGGGATAGTGCATGGAACCGAAGGCTTCACCTAAGAATGGGGGGCCAATCATGACCCCCTTGCAACCCCCCACATAAAATCACCCAGCGCACACATACACAAAGATCAACATGTGGTGGGATTGTCAAATCTGATGCACACCCCCACATACATGCAAGTAATATAACACATATCTAACAAAACGAGTTCATTTGTAAATTTATTTAAATATAGGAGATTTAGCAAAACCATATACAATAAATTGGACACATTTGGGTTTGGCAAGTTTTGTTGTGGAATACCTGCCATATTGCCTAACTGTTTGGAGTCAATTCCTGATGAGGAAGTGCATCCAAGTGGGTTGTTTTGAGAAGTTGAACCTAACAAGGTTGATCCAAGTAGGGATGAGCTAAGTCACAACCAAGTAATGTCACATTCAAAGTTGAATATGGGGGGAGGGGGGGAGGTCAAATTACTGATGCAATAAGACCAATAACACCCAACAACATTGGTGGGAGGCCAAGCAAGTGTCTAGAACACCAAGGTGACAAAGGGTCCCCTATGGTTCTAGACTTGCAACGAGTGCATGTGATTTTAAGTGGAATATGAAAATCAGTGTTTTTTATAAAATAAATGGCATAATCAAAGAAAAATACTTGAACTAAATTGAAACAATTGTGTTAATAGATGAAATAATATTGATAATTCGGTCTACGGCAATAATTTTTTTGATAGGATCAAATATTTTGCGCAAGGGTGTGAAAAAACAAAAAACACATGTCCTAGTGACATAACATCCTTCCTCTAAAAAATGTAATTGGGCCTTCCAATAGTTTTTACAATGTGGCATGAACCCACTGGAAGATAAC
>ML790875.1:1204428-1246413 GCA_009831015.1 Picea engelmannii | reverse complement strand
GACGTGGCAGCGTGGGACCCCAGGTACTAGTGGAAGACAGGTGGCGCGATCTCGGAGAATCGGCACCTCGGCACTCGGGGTTTTGAAATACGGAGTGTTGACATCGCAAAGGGCGATTTCCCGATAGAACGAGGGGGAGACAGTTGTCAAGGCGTAGGCCTCACCAGAGGTGCTGACAGGTGGCGTGATATCGGGGTTTCGACATTCGGGATTTCCCAATGCAAGAAATTCGTGACAGTTGAAATCGCGATCCCGCGATTCCTGATCGCACGAGCGCAGGAGTGACGTAGCTGAGTGGGACCTCCGGAGAAGGTGGAGGACAGGTTTCATCGGACTTCGGGGATTCGACATTTTGGGGTTTTCGACCACAAGGAAATTTGCATCGCGGATTCGCGATCCGCGAAATCCCGAAGTGACGTGGCGTGTGGGACCGCGACCGCTAGTGGAGTACAGGTGGAAGTATATCGGAGTTCAGGGTTCGGGGATTCATAGTGAAAGTGAATCACGGCATTTCATGTACCGATTCCCCGATAAGGAAATCTCCGGTAGAGGGAAGTGTTGACTCGTTGACCATCGGGGATCGAGGTTTTGTTTTGCATGTGAATTGTGTTCATGTGAACCGCGAACTCCCGAGTCGCGATATCCCGATTTCCGAGGGGAGGTTGTCGAGGGATTATTGTGGGTGACTCGTGACTCCCGAGGGGAGTTGGAAGAGCTCAGACTCTTCAGGCCCGTGGTTGAAGAAGGTCCTGGTGCGGCATCTGCTCGCTGAGGGGCAGACTTGCGTCATTATTGAACATGAACCTATTTCTCTCCATCCAAATGTACCAACAAACAAATGCTGGTAGCTCAGTCAAATTTGGGTGCTGGCCGACCCAAGTCACCATACAATCATCGACTGTGATCCCATCCCAAATCAATACTAACTTGAGGGTTCCCGTGAGAAGGTTCCAAACTTGACGAGTGAACGAACAATGAATAAACATGTGGTTTTGATTCTCCAGGTTCTTTCTACACAGGATACAAAAACTCGGTCCTTCCCAACCCTTTGCTAACATGTTCTCCCAAGTGAGGACTTTGTTTCTCAGGACTAACCAGAAGAAAATTTTAATTTTTAGAGCAATGTTCCACTTCCACAACGTTTAGCTCCAACCTTTTGTGTATGTTTCCAGATTTTCTCCGCCAGAGCCTTATAAAGATTACTTACTTAGGGAATCCAAGAATCGTCTCCATCCGACCACAATAAATCGTCATCAATATCACTTAACTGGATGCCCACCCCCATGAGGGTGCTACGATAAACTTCCCATTCTTTTGCTAGATCCTCGGAGAGACAAAGCATAGAATCGTCTTTCCAGTAAGATATAAGGAGTTTTGTACTTGAAATATTTAGTGCCTGATACAGAAAAGTGACAGCCTGTAATTTCAATGCCTCAATAAGCTCATTCAATAAAAAATACTGTTGGCCCAATCCCATAATACAATCTCTGCCTACCTGGACCACCACTCCATTACCTGGCTTCCAACACAACCAATGATCAAAAAGTGATATTGCTTTTAAAATATTTTTATAGACCGGTGATGCTGACCCCTGCAATCTATTGGCCGATCTAAACCAAGTTGATACCGAACAATAAGGTAAATAATTGTCCTTAATAACATTGTGCCAAATACCATCTTTGGTCAACCCTCTCCACAAGGTATTGGCTGCTAAATCTTTGTTGAAAAAGGAGAGATTTCTCATATCGCACCCTCCCGCCTTCTTCGGGCTTTCGATCGTCTACCAATTACATAGGTGCATACGTCTCCTCTCGCTACAAACGGACCATAAAAAGGAGAAAACAAGTTGACAAATTTTAACCAGAACTGAATTTGGTACCACGAACAGAGTCATCTAGTAGACCGGTTGGCTCTCCAAAACTTCCTTTATCAACACCAATCTTCCTCCAAGAGTAAGAAAACTATTACACCAGTGATCAATTCTCCTTTCAAATATTTTTATGAGCCAACACCAATCCTCTGTTTTGTAGCTTGAAGGCTTGAGAAAATAGCCCAGGTACTTGAAGCCTACATCTAAGGAGACAAAACTAAAAGGAAAAATTTCTTTAAAAGGCTCCTGACTAGTATCATCCAAGCCCACCACATGAAAAGTAGACTTTTCAATATTTATCTCTAAACCAGAAGTTTTTAAGAAGGTATTTAGTAATCCAACTATCTCCTTCCATTCCTCATAACTAGATCTGGACATTATCAAAACATCATTGACAAAAAGGAGATGTAATATATTAGTGATCCTTGCAACTTTCACTCCAGTCAATTTCCCCGCTTCTATTTCCTTTTTGAGAAGAATACTAAGTCCCTCCATCACCAGGATAAAAAGTAAAGGAGACATTAAGAAACCTTGCCTAAGTCCTTTGCCTCTATGAAAAAAACTAGATGGTTCCCCATTGACGAAGACTGCATAAGTAACTGATGTGACACAACTCATTATCCAGTTTGTTATAGTCAAACCAAAACCAATTTTGATCAAGATCATTCTTAGGAAATCTCAGTTGATAAAATAGTAAGCCTTCTTAAGATCATGTTTAAGAATGGGAGCCTTTTGATTCTTATTTTTTATACTATGGAGGCATTCCTGTGCCGTGCCAACAACATTTATTATTTTTCTGCCCTGAAGAAAACCTAGTTGCTCTCCTGACAAGCCTCTAGAAAGAATAGGCCTCAATCTATTTGCCAACAATTTAGCAATAATTTTGTAACAGAGATTACAAAGTGAAATAGGTTGAAAATCACCAAAAGATGTTGGTTTATTCACTTTTGGAATAAGAACAAGAAAGGTGGCATTTAGGGCTTTTATAACTTCTCCCTTCCTTCTAGATTCCTCCACCATCCCTAAAAGATCCTCCCCAATCATCTCAAAGAAATGGAGAAAAAATTCCACAGTCCAACCATTCGGGCCTGGAATTTCAGCTTTTGTAAAGGCCTTTAGAATACTCGACATTTCCCCTAGAGTACACGGGCTCTCTAACATAAGAGCTTCTTCATCTGTAACCATGCTAGGGAAAAGACTAGCTACTTTAGTATGATCTTCAATGATGATGCATGCTGGCGATCCTATATTTTTGAAGAATTTAACCACCTCCTCTTTTATATCCCTTTGAACTGTAACTTCCTGGCCTGTCTCATTTTATATCTCCCAAATCTATTTCGTATTTTTTCTATCACTAGTAAAGTGATGGAAGTATTTGGTATTCTGGTCCCCACTCTTTAACCATACCGCCCGACTCCTTTGTCTCCAAATATCTTCCTTCGTTGCTAAAATCTTCAATCTCTCAGTTTCCTTCTCTTTTATCTGGCCTGACAACTCCTCATTGTTCAATTCATTTAAATAAGAATGATACAGATACTGTAAATCTACTTCCAGTTGACCCATTTTTAAAGAAGAAAGGTTTTTAAACCGAATCACACATCTTTTTATAGACGATTTTAAACTCTTCAGTTTCCAGACCAATCTTCATTGCAATCCTGGCTCATGCATAAATTTTGGATCCTTCCAAACTTCATTTACAATCTTTGAGAATTTTGCCTCGTGTAGCCACCGAGAGTTTAATTTGAAAGGAATTTTTTTACATTGAAAGTTTCCATCTAGTTGTAGAAGAACAGGGACGTGATCTGAGATAAAAGGATAAGCCACCCATGCTCGATATCTGAAAACTTTCCTCAATAGATCCAATGCTACAAATGTCCTATCTAATCTTTTCATAATACAATCCATGCTCTTTCTTCCATTTCACCACGTTGGCACCACCTCATCCGACAAAATGTCCACTTGACCTCCATCAATGAAAAAATCTTTTAAAAACAACTCCAAAGGATCAGGCTGACCTCCCTCTCCCTAGATTTCACCTTCACTCAACGCGAAATTGAATTTGGTAGCTACTATAATATACTTAATAGAAAAGATATCTCTATCCCCTAGCTTTTGGCAGAAAGAGTTTCCGTCACTGCATGAGCCATAAACATTTAAAAACGATAGCTACTCCTTTAGCTCTAAGATGGTACCTATCACAAGTAAACCACCACAACAAATAAAAGGTTTGAGTTTGAATTTTTCAGGATCCCACGCCACCAATAAGCCCCCATATTGTCCTATAGAGTTTACAACAGCCGAAAACCAAGTCGGTTTTAGTTTCGAAAAGAAAATTCTATCCCTTGTTTCATCAACCATTGTCTATTGACATCAAATAATGTCAAGATGATTTAAAAGAAGAAGGTGTCACACTGAGGCCAGTTTATGGGATCCCCCCACTCCCCTAATATTTAGTGACAACAAGATCATGATTTAGTGACAACAAGATCCTGAATAAAAGAAAAAAGGGCCACTTCAGTCTCACTTAAGAACTTATCTTCACAAGGTAGCGAAACTTGTCCCACACAGTGTCCCACTCCCAACGACTTAGAGGCAAAAATGGTCCCACCACTCACCAAGTCACCCACAGACCTAGGCAGATCCAACGTGGTAGTCTGGTAGACACTGGAGACACACATACATGACTTACTGACAGACCCAAAGACATATTTGCAGGTTCAAGCGAACCAATTTGTTCAATACCCAGAGAGGAGTTGCACCCCGGGATCCGTTGCTTAACTTGAGGGGATAAATCCGGAAGGGAATCCATCCCCTGAAAGTCCGAAGGCTCCGAAAACTGGGAAAAGTTTGTCCCCAACCCAAAAGTCTTTTCTAACGAATCCCTTTCCTAGGAAGAGAGTGAAAAGTAAAGGGTGGGGCAAAGTTTTCTCAACTTACCCGAGAAACTGTAGTCTTTCTCGCTGCCCTCAAAAGGCTCGCCTTCGATGTTGCAATCTTTCCAGCCCCTCGATGTAACTTTCGAAGTATCTTCACAGGTGGGCCTATGGAGAAAAGAATACCTGACGGATGTATCTTCTGGAAATCCCCTGTAACATTCGTTTCCTAGATGTCCAGTTTGTCTGCAATGGGTACATCAAAAAGGAACTCCCAAGAAATCAATTATCTGCACTCTCAACATCCCCCGCCACTCCAAATCAATAGCTTTTGGGAGGCCAACATGTATGTCAATCTCAACCAAAACTTTACACATACGTTTATCCGGTAGTAACGGAGCTGCTTCATCCACAACTATAAACTAACCTAGACCATTAGCTACTTCAACTAAAGCCCTCTTATTCCACCACTAAAGAGGAAGACCAGGTTTAAATAAGACCCAAAGGTGACGGAGTTGGAAATAATCTTGTGAAGGGTCGAAGTTTATTCTCCATCTCTTAAGCATAATGCTTCCTCCATCCACCACCCACATATTTTCAAGCAACACAGATGCATCCTCAAAGGTCCTACACTTAAAACCAAACCATCCTTGGGCAAGGTAAAAAACCTCCAAGTTGTAACCTAAGAGCGGTTTCCAGGTTGAGTCTACCCAACTCTCAATCGGCATATGACATAACCTACGATAAGAAAATCTCCCAAAAAGGATGCACATGGCCATCATGCAAGCGTATGCGAGTCCAATGTCTGAACCCAAGACAAATATTCGCTTCACCTTGTTTTCTTTCCATGACTTAAGGCCACCCTGACCTTTCCTACTAAAATGCCAGTTAACTCCTCCTGCCTTACTGAAAGGTTCTTCTCAATGCTTTGAACCTCTTTTCTTCTTCCCAGAGAGGAGATCTCTAGAAACATAGTTAATCTTCACTCCAGACACCTGAACATAACCTAAAGCAATCTCCTCCTAGTGCAAATGGACTGACTGAGGCAGGTTTGGATCCCCAGCAGAACGATAAGTCCCCTTGTCAGTATGGAAGCCAGAGGGTTCGAACTTCGCGTTAAACAATCCAGCGCATCTCCAACTAGCCTCGTCATCTACGCTCATAAGTGCAGTGACTCCAAATTCCATCATGGTGTGTTCAAATAAGGCCACCTAACCCTCTACAAGTCGACGGACAACAGAGAAACTGTCACGGTTAATCCTGAAAAGACTCTAGCCTTACCACCAATTTGAAGCTTGAAAAGACCCACCGAGGTGAACATTAAAGTTCACAAAAAACTAGAATCAGCTGCATTAACTTCAAAAGCACCACTCCACCCCTATAACTCCCGTCAGAAACAAGCTCAATCCCCAATGAAAGGCATTAAAAACTCATCATGGACCCATAACAACGGAAAGAGCAAGCAGTCATCTATGCAGACAACTAACCACTCCAAAAAGAAAACTACACTGTTGTCTATCACTCCAATAAACATTCTATTGCATTCTATAAAGTCATAGTTACAGTAAGAACTATAGGAGAAGGCCTAAACGACCCTAAAAGGCAAGCTAACTTCGAAAATGAAGAGCTGTAACTGGGTCGAACTGCCATTATTGCCCTCTGCCATTGTTTGACGTGTTAAATGTAGACCTACTTGTCTAGTTTCACAACAACAATAGGTGGTCGAGAATTTGATGCACACCTAGAAAAACTTATAATGTATTAATAATGCAAAAAGTTTGACAAGTAAAAAGGTAGTGATATAGAGGGAAAGCTTCAATTTAATAAAACTAGGTGTCATAAAAAACACACAAACACCATAACTTATTTGTACTTCATCATGATGAATATAAAGCCTATTTCATAGTGTCATGGAATTGTTTCTGAAGCAAATTGAGCATAAACACACGTGAAGAAGTGAAATCCATCACTAAAACATATATTCTTTAAAATAACAAATGCAAATATAACATAACACCAAAGAGAATCAAAATTATACCTTAATTTAGTATTAAGTAAAAACACTTTTAAAAATAATAAATAAACCTTATCTTTCCCAAAATAAATATTTAATTGCTAATATAAAAACTAGTTAACAAATGTAAATTTAACCTCAATAACAAATAGAAGCTTCCATCATTTCAGATCTTAATAACAACATCAATTGATCATTCAGATCACCAATGTTCCCGTTCATAGTGGAAATTTTCCTAGGTAGGGTACGATTGGATAAAAGGAAATTGTGTATCATAAAGAGATAGCCTTATCATGGCTGGGTCGTACAAATTTATAGAAAATTCCAAACCATACAATAAAACCAGAAGTAAGAATAAAATCTTAAATAAATCGTAAAAACACATCTATATAATTCTTTCTAGAATACTATAGTGACTAAATAGACATATTTTATATTCTTTTACACATATAATCCATTTAAGTGCATTAGTAGTAAGGAGGAACTATATAAATTGGTAATTTTAATTTGTTTGCATGTTAATTGATATATATATAAATTCTTTAAGTTAAGTTTTGTTAAAAAAAACATAAATATGTTTTATACAAGTGTTTTTCTTTACCAATCAACAAATTTTACCTCTTACTTGATATAGAGGCCAATTAATATTAGATGTGCTTAATTTTAATGAAATGCAAAATTTTGAGTATAGAATCTATAATGCATTAAGATTAAAATTTATAAAATTAATTGATGTTATAAGTGACTTTATATTAGTTTGACATTAATTTTTTCACTACTACAATTTTCTTAGTTTTAGTCTCCTAAGTTTCGAAGAAATCTCTCCTCCAATAAGGCCTTTGCTACACTTGCCATGATGTTTGATGTACTTGAATGCTAACAATCCTACATTAGGTAATGCTTGAGATTGCTTTAATAATAATGGACCTTTTTGGTGTTACACAATAAGTACTTGTTACCTTGGAGAGGAAGATGCTACCTTGGACATATCTGGATACGATAGACTCAACAAGATAGACTAAGTCTTTAGAAATAATATTTTTAGATATGTGGAGGTCTCTTTTTTATACGAGTGAGCTTAGAAGAGATGCTTCATTTGGAGCAGTGCTTGAAGGAAAATTCACCAGCTACACAGAACACATCCTATGGCAACAACATTTGCTCTAGCTAGTATAGGTCCCATGATATAAGGTAAGACCAATCATGTAAATCTACCATACTATATGGTTTGTGTTGGATTTGATTATAGTTTCAACCTCTTAAACTCATGCAATTACAATCTATAACTCAATAAGGCTTGAGATTCATAGAAATTCAAAATTTGCATACTTATGAGCTCATCTTCAATACTATTTTGTGAACATTTTGTGTTGTGATGCATTAGCTTTTGGTTTTAATCATTTTCTTTAAGGCACTACCAACTCTAACAAATTCCTTGATGGATACTTGTTGTAGGGGCTAATTGGATTTGCTGACAAGACCCAACAGTTGACCAACCAAGTCGACTATAGAAGACAGATAGAGAAGTCAATCGAACAAATAGTTAGAGTTGACTGACTCGATAGTTAATAAGTGTAACCAACATGTAACCGAATGGCATATATATGTGTGTGTGTGTGGCTATGTAACAGAGAGAGGGAGGTTCTTTTATCTACATAATAAAGTGCATTAGATGGTTCTCCCATTACTTTTGTATGCTTCCCTGTGTCTCTATGTGTGCTTGTATATGATTCTATAATATATGTTTCTTTGTGTAAGGATCTACTGATAACTTCTCGTACTTTCCCTTAGGCTACAACATTGGTTTCGTTGCCGTTAGTTCTGAATATGGGCATGCATAAAGTAAAAGGAACATAGATGTTAACTATGGAAGATATATGTGAATGGTGGGAGCACAAAATTAACAATTATATCAAAAATTACGTAAGGAGGAATCAACTGATGATCGCAGAATCGCGTACACAGTTCTTCCCAGAAATGCATGAATGATTCCTGGAAGCTATTCTAGAAGCACTGTTTCAATATCTCAACCAATCACTGAATGCTCAAACTCACTCCAGATGAAAAATTGATGCACAAAATAATAAATAGTGGAAGAACAAATCTGAATGAGTGGTTTGAGTGAATCATTAGAGATTATATTGAAGAACAAGCAATTGAAGAAAAATAGTTAGTCAAAACTATAAAAAACAAATTCTATACCAACTTGTAGAATGGTTTCCTTTGCACCATCTCATCCTTTCTTCATAAATTCCTGTTAGACAAGGGAGTCAAATATATCGTTGAATACTAACCCCTTTTGGCCAATTCTACTCTGAATTCAAATTGGCAAGAAAAGAAAGCAGAGTGGGAAGAATTCCTTGAAGCTAATTGCAAAGACACAAGAGAATCATGAGATTATTTTTAGATGAAATTAATTCAACCAGAATGAGAAACATCGTCGACCTCGAGTAAGTTAGGATGGTTATGGGGGGCTTAGATAATCCGTGAGATGATATAGTTCAAGTTGCAGTTCACCAGAGTAAAAAATGTCTAAAGTTGGGAGGAAGATAAATGAATCAAGCGAGAAGTCCACAAGTCGAATGTAGACCTATAAACCTTCAAATGATATTCAAAAATTGGAGTAGGATAAAAGAAAAAATAGGTGAGATGAGTTATGAAAGGAAAGGGATCCCATAAGTTCACATAGGAAAACTACCCAAGCATGACAATTCACTAGAGCAACCCTTGAGAGCACCCCCACAACTCCTAGGAGGAGTAAAAGTTTATAAGTGAGTATGGCAGTCGGTGGAACCTAGCAAGTTAATAGTATGGAGATTGATGACTCGAGACCCATGATTCGACCTTCTCCCAAAAGAAGTCCTAGCCAGTGCATTACAGACTTCCTCCGTCAGGGACTTCATGTGGATACTCAATCCCCAAAGTTGTGGTGCCGAACTCATAACAATGGTTAGATAAGAGACACACTTCTAATCGAAGCACAAAAGAATATTCAAAATGACCAGAGGATATATTCCTCCACATAAGAGATCTCATGGACTCTGTTCCCTTACCAAATATACTTATTGAAGATTATAAATCAACATATAGTGAAAATGAATCGATGCAAACCCTAAGAGGATGATTCATAGAATATATAGATAAAGGTTGCCAGACAGGTGATACAATCCCAAGCGAAGAAAAAACACAATTAGCCATAAAATGCACTCAGAATAAAGAGTAACAATTCAATCGAGTTGAATACTTAGATTTCGACTCCATAAAATAATACCACATCGACTTCCCAGTCATCTCCAAGTTAAAATATTTCAATAGTTACAATCTTGAAAAACCCCAAGAAAGCCACCATGTGCCTCAATCATATCCCCATTTATGAAGGTGATGAAGATCCCAAACACCATTCGTTTATTTGTAAGAAAGTTTTGGATGCAATTGATATTACTGACAGAGACAAACAAATGACACAATTTGGTGCTGCATTTCAAGCTAGGGCCCTCACCTAGTTCATGAAATTCACAGATAATAAACAATGATCAAAGGCAGAAATAAAACAAAGTTTCCTCACTTTTTTCAAAACATAAGATATAAGCCACTTGGTCGGGAAAAAATTGAAAGATATCAAATAGAGTCCGGGATAAACCATCCGTGAATATGATAAAATATTCAAAGACCTTTTAAGCCAAATTCCTTATGTAATTGAAGAAAAATTACTTGTACAATGGTATGTGGTAGGACAGTTACAAAACATTCTAGCACCATTACGCATGTACAACATCTAGGCACACGAGGAAGCATTGAAAAAATCCCAGCACATAGAAATGGACGATGAAGGAGCATCGACTCCATCAGTAATTGAGAAAATATTGGAAGAAAAATGTGCAGAACTGAAGCAATCAATTAAAAATATGTCGATTTCATGAAATGAACTTTGGTGTACAATTTTCTCTAGTGAAGGACATACAAAATACTATTGTAAATTCAACAATGCACTAGATATAGTATTCCAACACATTCAAATTGAAACGTTCAACGACATCTCCGAGGCCATAAAAAATCATGCAACAAGATACTGCCCACATAAACCAAGGAACACCCAACCAAAATGGTGCCATATTTGTGAGGAAAATAACCACTCCACACAAGAATGTCAGTTAAATGGAAAAAATAGAATGAACATCCATTCAATGTATCATACACATACAATCGATCATAATGTCGACCAAGGAAATGGAAATGAATATATAGGTCAAGGCCATGGGGGTTATCAAGGACGAGGTAGAGGAGGAAGATGATAATTTGGTAGAGGACGTGGTTGAGGTCGTTATTACTGCTTTAACTACTGGAAGGAATACCACATAAGTCCCAATTTCCCAATAAAGGACAAACCTTATCTCAATTTAAGCAACATATGTGGAGTGCGGGATCACTCCCTTTAATACTATCCAATTGTATTAGATAAAGTGATGAATAAGAAGAATGCGAACCTCTTGCACATAGTTCCCAAACAAGAGATCTTAAATTCAAAAAATCTCCATATAGTAACAAGATCAAGAGTGGGTGAAGACATTTACCCAGACCCAAGAAATTGACAAAGGGGAGGATGAAATGCATATATAGACCTAGACCATGAAGTAAGAATAATGAAGGAAGCAATGAAGTTTGTCAAGAACATCAAACATGACAAATTAAATGGAAAAAAAGGAGGACAATCAAGTATTTTAGACACAGCGCTAGAAGAATGCCTCCAATTACTAAAACAAAAGAAGTCAGTCGGTCGCCTCATTGACTTGCTAAGAATCCTAAGAGAATACAAGGAGGATCAAAGAACAATTAAAAATATTCGACAATTGTCCTAGTAAAGTCATACAAGTGACTTCAACTTGCAAGTCGACCTAGAAATTGATGGCCATATGATCAAACAAGTCATAGTATACTTCATTTCACAAGTAAATATCCTCCCCAAAAAATCATGGGTTCAACTTGGAAAACCCCTGCTACATCCAACAATGAATTTCCCAAAGTTAGCAGTGTTGGAGAAATTTCTATTTTTGACACACTAGTTCAGTGGGAGTTAACTGACTAGTTCTATTTTAGAATTTCTAATCTTATACCATCACTATTATGCATGCATTTATAATTATAGGATATAATTTCTGATATGAGTGAATATCACTCACTCATTGATAAGATCATAATATACATTGATTCTCATTCTTCATTATGTATCTCTCTTCCTTTTCTTGATAAGCTTTGTTTGTGTATGTTTTAGCTAGGTCTCCTGTGCAGGTTTTGATGAAACACAGACATGGTATCAGATTCGAGCTGCTTTGAGAAACCTAGAAAATCCAGAGAAGAGAGAAAGAGTCCTTGATTAAACCTAGTTTCCACAATCGTCATGGCCTATCCCTATCGAAAGGTGTGACGACTGGAATCGTCGCAGCCTATACACATCCAAGGTGCGACATTGTCGCACTGTGTTATTCATCTAGGGTGTGACGATTGAGTTTTTTATAATCATCGCATTGTTTCCTTCACTAGGGTGTGATGATTTAGCATTGTCACACTTTATCCTTCTCTAGGGTGTGACGATTCAACAACCCTCCAAAAATTGGTTTTCTGCAGTAAAATTGAGATATCTCGAAATCCGCGATCTGGGTTAAGCTGAAATTTTTACCAGAGACATATAACATAGGGATGCTCATGCTCACCAAAAATTTCCAAAACCCACATAATATTTGAGGATATATATCTATTTTATCATATCTATAGTTGCCATAGAACCGTCTGTCATATCTCAGAATCCACGATCTGGGTTTTCAGGATCTTTTCAAAATCAATAGCAGGATGGAGGCGATGAAACTTATTCAATCAAGTCTAGTGATAATAATCACACCATACAACTATTTTGAATGGAATCCGGAGGTCACATTCCAACTCAAAAGAAAAGGACTATATAATTTGACGATGGCGACAGAAACAAAACCTACATCAACGCTTGAGAAGACCAGATGGGCGAATTGTAAGGATGAGGACACATGATTACTTCTTGAGTTAATCTCCACTGATCTATGGTTTCATGTTGCCACATGCAAGACTCCAAATGATATCTGGACCACCTTGGAAGGACTCTTTGGAAAGTAGGATGAGATGCGAGGTCATATGCTTGAGGTAGAGCTGAATACCTTAGACCCTAAAAGTTTTGATAATATACAAGATTTCTTTAATAAATTTAAATCTTTGATTTTGAGCTTGGGTGAATGTGGTATTGAAAAGTCTACACAATAGAAACAACTTATTCTAACAATCTTGGCCAAGTTAGGACCAGAATACGCTGTATATGTCTCCAATTTCCATTCTGGCAGATGTCTTTTTGGAACAAATTGGAAAATGCCTATGTTGGCTTAGTTCATTGAGTCTCTTACACAAGAGAAAACAAAACTCATAAAGATGGGCCTCATGAAAGATCCCAAAGCACATGCACTCACCATGCATGATGGAAAAGGGTCATCCAAGCAGAACGATAATGAGGGATATTCCAAACCCTTTAATGATTCTTTAGGTTCCAAAGACTCTTCAGATTCTAAGAAGAAGAAGAAGGGAAAGTAGTGCACTTACTGCAATAAAACGAATCATGAAGAATCCACATGCATGAAGAAACAAATCGATCTTATGGCATAGGAACTTCAATAGAACAACCCGTTGGCAGCCAATTCATTTTTCTTTTTAATTGCCCTAAAAAGCTGCCTACACCTAATTGTCTTCTAAAAGACAAAGTCATCATCGCATTTTGCAACTAGACATTTGTTTCATTTTTTGCGACAATTGCAATTTGATTTCGATTCAGTTTTCACAACTGAAAGTGTGAAAACCCCTTCATCGTTATTTGGACTATTAACATCTTCTCGTTGATCTCATGAAAGGCACTTACCTTTGGTTTGCTATTAAGTGGCTGGAATGAATTTCAAACTATACCCATTCACTTTGATTGTGCAACTTGATTTCTTTGATAAGGTATTGAACATGTTAAGTTATGAGTTATGTTTTCATAAGGGTCACAGTTGATTTTGGTTTTATATATGATATGATCCTTATTGTTTTGAGCTCTTAACTTATCGATTTCATAAAGTCATTGGTTGCAATGTTTATACACTTTGATTATGCTAAAAAACGCATGGGTCATGTATCAGTTTGGTTTCATATTTGAATGGTAATGTTTTACACTTGTCGCATTGGTAAAACTTTTTGGATTTCATGTTGGATTGAACTATACACTTGGCGCATGAATTTAACATATGGTTTTGGTTCTACATTTGATCGATGGCACGTTGATATGGTTATACACCGATTTGGGTTGGCCGATTAATATGTTTTAAACGTTATGATTACTGATGGGAAAGCACTGTACTCAGCCATTAATACACTGCATGGCAGTGGTAATCCCACCACCTTCACACGCATTACATTGATTCATTCCCCTTTGAGCACTTGCAGCTGTTAAGCCCTATCGTTTTTCTCCTGCGTTTTGTATTGTTCAAACCAAACCCTACCATGCACAGAAGCTATGGCTCCTGTCATAAGGTCCGAGCCCAACGGGTGCCAAGCACTAATGATGTTTGATGGCGCTTATAGCGACCTGGAGAAATTTGGGTGGCTCTCGTTTATAAATAAGTTCGATGGTTATAACCCTATCGTGGCTCCACAATTTGCGTTATCATTCGATGGCTGCTGAGCCAAAGTTGGAGATGTCCAACTTGAACTTAATGAACAGGTCCTTAGCTCGGCAACCAGCCTGCCTGTTACTGGACAGAAGTGGTCGAAGAGTTGCAAGGTAGATGATGTTCCGTGGACATTGCTTTTTCAATATCGGATGGTGAACTCATGCGACAGAGGTTTTCCTGTAAAAATGTTAAAACCACGCTGGCATGACCTCCTAATGATAATCAAGCAATTCATCACTTACGAGGGAAGGTACGGGTTTGTTTTCCTGTTTCACCTTCGTCTATTGATGGTTTTTATGGGTTTCGAACTTAGTATGCCCTACTACCTGCATAGAAGTTTGTTCAAAATGGCCAAAAGGTACAAGCGTAACCAGGCTGATACCAGCCTCTTCCATTTGGGGTTGATTAAAATGATTATGGTTTATGAGTTGGGGTTACGTCGTGATTGTTGGGATGATTTTCTAAGTCGTAATGGCTTTGAAGAATCAAACCCTCCACAGGTTGATAAACCTATGGTGACCGAAACCCAACCTGTCCCCCCTGTCCTTTACAACGTTTTGCTACCCAAACCTCTACCCGACCCACCTACGAATTTGCCTATGGCTGTGGCTAAATAGGTCGAAATTTCTAAACCCGCATGCAAAAAGCCTAAAAGCTAAAACTGGTGCTAATTCTAAAGGCAAGAAAAATGCTAGGTTAATCTCTCGCATGGCGAGAAATAAACCTAAACCCCCTGCCAAATCAGAGCCTATCGTGGTCAGCGAAGACTCTGATTCAGAGATTGAACGTTTTCTCGCTGACGGGTATCCTTACTCAGAAGGCTTGTGTGACAAACCTCCTTATGACTTTGTCAAGAATTTACCACCTTGTCTGCGGGATGATCCTAATTTTCCTGGCATTGAACTACCTTGTGGAACCCTCGGTGAATCGTCGAAAGCCCCATCTGCTCAACCAACTGTTCCGCCTTGCGATCAGTGTGGGTTATGGTTGGAGAGATACTACTTAGACGTGCCGATATTGCAAAACAGAATCCATGCCCTGGAAGAACAAGTGGCCAAACTCACCAGTCATGATGCAAAGGTGCAACCCACTGACAAGAAGCAACGAACAATAGGTTCAATTCTGTTCAAGAATGTCGAGTCAGCCACGACAATTGTCAATTCGAAATTGGCATAACCTCAGCAACTTCGCTGGTATAACTTTCACTCATTTATATGGCACATTTGTTAACTCTGTATACATCATTAACATGCTCTGTGACATATACATGCATTGCTGTATATAACTTGTTTTGGTAAATCGAATTTTGCTATTGGATTTGGTCTTGATTCTATTAGTCATAATATGGATTTGATTGTGTTAAATCGGTTGCGATTGAATGTTCTATTGTATCTATTATAGACAAGCTGTTTTGAATTTCAAATCTTGAGACACGATTTATGCTGCGATCTGAATTGGTTATGAGACATATGGTTATCTGTTACAATTTGATTTACATATCGCTTTGACCATTCTGGATACGATTTGGATTTTGTTTAAAAAAGGGTTTTGTTTTATATCAAGAATTGATACGAATCGTAACAATCATCCAACTTCTAGCCAGTCAATTTGTTGAGGCCAGTCGACCCTGTTCTTTTGTGAATTGGAATGACAATGTATTTTTAGTTACAAATGGATTTGTAAAACGAAATGATCATGCCCAGGATGATGAATTTGTCTATAATTGACTCAGACCCGATTTTGTTTGATTACTACCTAGCTTATGGTTATCATTGCTGTTGTTAGATCTTGACTATATCACGCCCAACAAATGAAATCGATGGTAATTTTTGGTCAATACTGTTACGCATGTTTCGTTTTGAGTATATCGTAACAACCTTCTCATATCTGATTACAACGACCTGCCTATCTTTACTGTTGATTGAAACGACATGAAATATTGCTACAGCTGTAACATATAATTTGTATTCAATGACATCGATTGTAGTTATGTTGTGGCAAATCTTATTTGATATGGTTACTATCCTGTTCAATTATGGCTATTGATTACGATTATATCGTATCTCATTTGATTTGATTCACTGTTTAAATTCGTTTGATACAAAACAGGCCTGTCAAAGTTTGACCATGTTTTGTGGTAACTAAAAGCAGAGCATTCTCTACTCTGTTTCGATTGCATTTATTTTGATATGATTTAATTTAAATGATAGTTTCATTTGAGTTATTAGTAATTCGTTTTTAAGGATTATTAAAAGATGATTCGGTTTGATTTTATTTGATTATATCTGGTCCTGTTTGCTATTCTTGACTAGCTACAGAATCAGATGATTCTGTAGCTAAGTCTGTGGAGTCAATTTTTTATTGCTTTCTTAATGAAATGTCTTTCTAACTTGGTCTTTGTGTTCTATTGCAGGAAAATTCGAATTGGCAATGGATATGATGAGCAGTTAGGGGATGTTTTACAGATTCTACTTGCATTTTATTTCCTTAGTTTAGGTGATTTTGGGATATCTCCCAAGATTGTGTAAAACTATTTGAGATTATCCACAAGGAAGTTTTACCTTGTGAAGAAACCTATATATACTTATGATTTTTGTAATAATGTTCATCCTCAGTTGTGGGAGAACAAGGATATGGAGTTCTATCACGAACTGGAGCAGAATTGATGTTTTGTCATAGCTTTTGCTTCTCAATATATCAACACTTTGTTCCATGTTTTGTATATCATTTTGTTTATGGTTTACGATTACTTTTGCTATCTAAATCAAATACGAATAATATAATTTTATTACTGTTATCCATATCTTGTTTCTTCCAAATTGATAAAAGACATAACAATCGTTAATTCATTTCGTGAATGATAGCTTTGTCTTCTTCATAAATTGAATTGTAATATATAAGTTTTCTGCATAATAGGTTTCCCTTATTGCAGGAATTTATAATCATAAGATTGTTATGATTTTCTTTTATGTCTTGTTTGTCCTGTAACATACTTCAAGAAGAAGCATAGCTGATCGTTTACGAAAATCTTAAAGGACTAAACGGTGTGAGTTTCCCTCTTCCGAACAGCTTAGAAGCAATCATACACAGGGCAGACTTGGAGCGTTTCCAAGTCAACTAGTACATTGTTTACTGTCTTTATTAAGTAGTTTAATATAGATATAAGTTTGATTAGATTTATATTAGATTGTTTAATTTCAGTAAATATATTAGATTGTTTAATTTCAGTAATGTTTATTTCTTTTTCATAAAATATAAAAATCAAAAAAGAGATTCTTGGCTGTCATAAGGCAGCGAACACATGAGTTTTGCAGGTTTTAATCAAATCTGTAGGTTGTCCATAGTATACATTTGTGAATAAGGAATATCATAGCTGATAATTATATAGTTGATTTGAGTTATTATAAGAGTAATTTGTAGTTTGTAGATAGAATAGTTAGAATAGTCTATGTTTAGTATATTAGTTCCTTTTCTTCGCTTTATTAGTTTCTAGTTTCCTTTATTTTAGTTAGTTTCTTTTATTCAGTTATAGTTTGGTTTGTTTTATTTACTTTAGTTAGATTTCTTAGATCAGATCAATTCTCTCTTTGGTTTTCTTAGGAGACCTTAGAGCGGCCAACGGAGCCGTTAAACTCGTCAGGGTGGTCCATTCCGAACGACTTGGGTTATTTAGACAACCCCGGACCGGTTCCACTCTCCCAGTTGACAGACGGTCAATTTTGCCCGTCAACACAACCTTGGAAACTTCATTCCAGAGGGAGTCAAAAAGTAGAAGGAAGAAGATCCCGAAGAAAGGTAATCATCATGCTCTGGTTGCAATTAATTCCTCACCTGATTCATGGATTATAGATTCTGGTGCATCCCATCATATGGAATCAAAAGAGTAAGTTTTCGCTTCTTTGAGTCCATGCTCAAGACCCCCTATTCTCACGGGGGATGATACTCCAGTAGTAGTAGAAGGAGAAGGGAGAGTGGAAATCCACAATGGCAGTTTTGAGAATATTTTACATGTTCCAAAGATTTCTATGAATCTTCTCTCAGTTTATTAGATCACTCAGAAAGGTAAACATGTTGAATTTACATTAGATTCAGTTTCAGTAATTGACATGCATGACAATTCCATTATTGAAATTGGTGAGGTGGATCACAAGTCAAGGTTGTATAAATTCACTAAGTTTTCTAACGATGACTCATATTTTCTACTTACACATAAGGAGAGTACATTACATGCACCTCTAGTGCAACATGCATATACTCTTGTTCTTCCATCAATTTTAGACATCAGATATGATTCCATATACTCAGATTCTATACATGGAAATAAGCAGGTGGTACAACCAGATAAGAAGACAATGTCAAAGCTTCAGTAGATGCCCAAGAAGGAACACACCACACTTCAGGAAGTAGGAAACCTTGCAAGGAATCCATTGGAGTCGAGGAGGACTCGATCTCAACATGAGGAGCCTTCTCATGTATTTTCATCTTCAGAACTTGTGATGCCCATGCATTGTTATATGGTTCAATCTATTGATCCACATACATACAATAAGGATGTGGGAAATCCATTATGGCAAGTTGCCATGCAAAAGGAGTATGACTCACTCCTAAAGAATCATACTTCACATCTAGTTCCACTTCCACCAGAAAGGAATATTTATAGGTTCAGATGGGTCCAAAGGATCAAGAGGTACAAGGCTAGACAGGTTGTCAAAGGAATTCATCAGATCCATAAATATTTCTACATCTTCATGAAGACTTTCAGTGAGCAGAATTTTCAGAATTTGTGGGATCGTCTTGCAGTGAAGAACACAATTGCCTAACAACTGCCATTTTCTTCTTCTGATACATTATCTTTTGAGGTTTTTTTTTTCCCACGTGGTTTTCCCTCTTTCCTCACTTTTATTCAGTGTTCATTAGTTGCATTATACATGAGTACCTTAAATTTCCTAGTAGATGGGACTCCTTTTTTACTCCATAGTGATGTTTAGGGGGTGTGTTGGAGAATTTCCTATTTTCGACACACTAGTTCAGTGGGAGTAACACTAGTTCAGTGGAATTAACTGACTAGTTCTATTTTATACTTTCGAATCTTAGACCATCACTATTATGCATACATTCCTAATTATAGGATGTCATTACCTATATGAGTGAAGATAACTCACTCATTGATAAGATCATAATATAAATTGATTCTCATTCTTCATTGTGTATATCTCTTACTTTTCTTGATAAAATTTGTTTGTGTATGCTTTAGCTAAGTCTCCTGTGCAGGTTTCCATGAAACACTGACAAGCGAATCAAAGGTTCATTGAGCCAATTGACACTCTTAAAAGTTTCATAACATATATAATGGGAATTCCAACAAGAGTTGACTTTGAAGTGATTAATCTGGTCGAAGGCATCCCCGCTTATCTTGCATTAGCCAGAAGACCATGGGATCAAAATATGAAGGCCACAATTTCACTTGAAAGGGATAGAAACAAATTGAAATGTAGCGGAAGGAAAATCATAATACCATTGGACCCAAGCATGATAGTTGTATCAAGTAATGAATGTACAAAATGACAATGTTGAGCCTAACATTGAAGGAGAAATTTTAGTTTGATCACCATTGTCAATAGGGAAGAACTTAGATACAAAAATTTATAATTGGAAAATGGAGAACTATGAAGCTCAAGCTAAGGAGTGTTGGTCGATAGAGGAAATCCCAATAAAGCGATCAAGAAAATTATTTTTAGTATAATAATTCCCTATCATTCTCAAGAAAAATCTAAAAAAAACACCAACATTGATCCCTTCTAACACACAAATGATATCTCCCCTTCGGTTTAGTGAAAGAAATTCCCCAACAATTCATGTCGATGAAGTATCCAAATCAGTCAGAGAATAGGGGAGGGTGAAAAGTTTAGTATAGTCCTTCACTGACCAGGTATCCTGATGGTGGGAAAACCATGCACTGCATGTACAAACTTGGAACACCACTACCTTGTCTTTTGTAGAAATATTTGGTGGAAATAAAGTGTCAGGACAAGTCAACATACCGACTTTTAAACCTGGGTTTGACACAGTCGCTCACATTCACCAATGTGAGAATGACTGGAGAAGAGTAGGCTACCAGGATGAAAGGTATGCCCACACATGTTCCCAAACACACTAGATGATATACCACACAAGTGGTATAAAATTGAAGAAATATGTGGCCACACTTTCAATTGGAATGAAATCAAAGAAAATTTCATTAGATATTTTGAATTCATCCCCGAGGAGGCCAATTTTTAAGAGGCCCCCACAAAAGAAATATTTTTTTTCTCGAAAAACCAAATCCCGAAGAAATACAAAAAAGAGGCAAAGCTAAAGTCGACACAGGATCAACTTCGAATTGCAATTTTGTGTCGACACAAATTCAAGATACTATAACAACTTGTTGAATAGACATGGAAAACATAAGTTTTCAATTGAATAAGAGTAATCCTGGAGTAAACAATATTGTAAAAATAGTTTATTCAGTGTCCAAGGAAGAAAAGGAAGACATAAAAAAACTTGACTCCCCCCTAAGCTATAATGTGGTTGTAGAAGGAGAACATAAACTAGATGAATCTAAAGCCCCCAATTGGATGGATGTGGAAATAAAATATAAGGATTTTGACATCTCAATAGATGGTCGACCGAAAATGGCTAGAATAGGAGACTATTAGTTCGACAAACAAACCAAAAAGATAGTCGACCCGTTGCAAGAAAATTAGGATATTTTTGCACACAATTAAAAAGATCTGAAAGGATTGGTGATAGAGATGGGGGAGATGAAAATCAACCTCATCCCTAGAGCCAATCCCATCAAAAAACAACCACACAAGTTGGCACACAAATATAATCCCATAGTCCAAAAAGAGATAAAGCAATGCTATCTACTGGCATCATATATCCTATTGACAAATCAAAGTGGGCAAGTCCGATGGTCATGCAACTAAAAACTCACGACCCCAAAAAACTTAGAATATGTGTTGACTTTTGAGGGTTGAAAAAGATTACATTGATTGATCCATTCTCGACGTCCTTCATCGACAAAATCATTAATTAAGTCGTGGGACACTAATGCTATTATTTCACAGATAAGATCAGGGGAAAACAACATTTGTGTATGATTTTGCGTCATTTTCATATAGAGCAATGCCATTCGAGCTCAAGAATGCCCCAATAGTATTTTCTCGAATAGTGGCCAAATTGTTCCAGGAACACATTTACAAATATTGTTTGTGTATTTTGATGACCAGAACATTTACATCCTGCTAAAATATCACATCCAATGGTTATGAATGATGTTGGAAATATGCAGACAAATTCACTTATCTCTAAATATCAAAAAATGCATATTTCCCACACTGATAAGAATTTTGTTGGGTAACATTGTATGTAAAGATGGAACCAAGGCCAACACGACCAATATCAAATCTATTATTAACCTGAATCCACCAATCAATCAGAAGAAAATCAAAATCTTCCTTGGGAATATTGGATATTAAAAAAAATTGATTAGACATTACTTCAACATAACTTTATCAATCGACGAGTTGCTGAAGAAAGAAGTCAAGTTCCAATGGAGCCAAGAATGTAATGAATCTTTTGAGCTCTTAAAAATAAAAATGGTAGAAGAACCTATATTAAGATTTCCATATTAGTCACGAAAGTTCCATGTCTATGTGGATGCATCTAACGTTGTTGTTGGCTCAGTCCTATCCAATCCATACGATGACATGGTCGATCACCCAAATGCATACTCCAATTGAAAAATGAGTAAATCTGAAATAAATTGTTCGATGATAGAGTGAGAGGCTCTAGACATGATTTTCACCCTTAAAAAAATTCATCATTACTTACTGTTAAGTCCATTTATCTTCTTCACATACCATTAGGCACTTAAGTACTTTGTAAACAAACCAGTCCATCAAGGGAAAACATGTTGATGGATACTATTGTTCCAAGAGTTTGAATTTGAAGTAGTAGTCCGACTAGGAAAAAATAATGTCGACCCAGACCATCTATCGCAACTTGAGACATGAGAATATTCATCTAAGATAGAAGAAAAATTATTGGATGCACATTCTTTTGAGTCGAATCTTCCCGCAAGGAACACAAAGAAATAACAAATTTCTTAGAAGAAGGGAAGGCTCCTGAAGATCTCCCAACCAACAAAAGAAAGATCCTAGTATTGAAAGAAACACCATTCACTCTCATGAATGGATATCTCTACAAGAGACATTGATAACATTATGTGAATATGCACATTGGAAGATGAACGAGATGATATAATCAATGAAGCACATGCACACATGTGAAGAAGTGTGATAAATGTTAGAGGATGGGTTGATCCTTATGGAAAAATGAAATGTTCTTGCATTTGGTAAATCCTAGTTTATCATTTGAAATTTGGGATATCGACCTCGTCGGTCCCTTCCCAAAAAGAGAAAAAAGAACTGGGGAAAAATTCATCATCACAATAGCAGTATATCTAACTAAATGGGCAAAGGTAGAACTAGTTGAAAACTGCACAAAGAAAACAATGGCCAAATTCATTTATGAAAATATAGTAACCAGATTCAACTTCCCCTTAACATTAATCAATGATCAATGAACTCATTTTGTCAATGGAACCATCAAAGTATTACTCAAAATGTTCATGATTGATCATAGGAAGATGAATTTCTATCACCCACAGGCCAATGGAGCTGTCGATTCATTCAACAAAACACTGCATAAAGGTTAAAAAAACATATGTGGACTCGAAAGGGAGGATTTGGATGATAAGGTTCCAATAGTATTGTGGGATTATGGAATAACATGTACAATATCGACTGGCCAAACACCATTTAATCTTGTATATGGTCAAGAATCTATAATTCCATTACACTTCTATGCAAATGTAGAGAGGGTAACATCCACCCTTGAATTTAATCATATTCTCAATAAAAAAAAACACTTATACTAGATGAACCAACTAGAGGAAGAAAGGATGCTTGTAGAGAAACATCAAGAGACTCAAAAGAATCAACAAAAATCTTGGCACAACCGACACATTTAAAAGAAAGATATCAATGTAGGAGATTTAATACTACTATATGACAATCAGAGAAAGGGAAAACCACAAAAACTAGAAACTGCTTGGTTGGGTCCTTACGTGCTCAAGGACATATGAATTTCGAGATCAGTACAACTAAGGAAGTTGCAAGGACACCCATTTCATAAATTAGTTAATGGGACATGTCTAAAGAAATACAATACATAAAAATCTCATGACTTGTTGGTGAAAATCTCTTCGAAGGCACCAATAGGATCTAACTAGGTCAAAAACCCTTTGGGGAAACCTAGGTCAAAGTCAAGAATAAAAGAAAAAATCAAATAAAAGTAAATAAGGTAAGAAATAAAAGTAAATAAAATGAAAGATTAAGAAAATAAAAAAAAGGAATTAAGAAAGCAATAAACAAGTCGATTATTAGAATTAGGAACAAAATTGTTGGATGACTACAAGTTATATGACCAAGTCGAACCACCATAAGAATTCATTTAAGCCTACCATATTTAAACATGAGAAGAGAGAAAAGCCCATGGTCATCACTAAAGTCATTCAGAGATTAAAAGTAGAAACCCAAACCAAGCTCAACACTAAGGTAAGACCCGTGCCATCTTTTGAACAAACAAATCAATCAATCCAGTGAAAGAGAAGAACCTCATTCAATTGAACACAAAATTATTTGATCAAGTGAATGTGAAATCTATAAATCAAGAGAGTGAGATAAATATAAGTCAAGTGAGCATGGAAATCATATTTCAAGAAAGCGTGATCATTTTCAAACAATTCAACAAAGAGAAGATGGCTTCAAAAATCCAAACATCAATCAAGTCAACAAAAGAAAGGAAACCAAATGGGTCAGACAATTCGACTGGCTATCCTTGATCATCCACAAGAACTGACACGACCAGATCACACATGGAAATAAAATAACAAAAGTCGACCGAGTAAGGAAAAATACCGGAGAAAGTAAAATCGACTTATTCAAAACAATTGGTCACCAAGAGTATGTTGACACAATTAATGCCCAACATGATGATTTTGACTGCCACATCGCCATCAACAGAATTTTCCCTTCACATGTACAAGCATTTACTCCCTACATTACTATCGAAACATGAAAGTTAATGACATCGTTGGACAAATTAAAGTTTCCAATCCACTTCCCACCTATAAATATAGAGGAAGCATATGAATTCGACTCATTATTGTTCACCCCCGAGCACTCTAGTACTCAGAAAGTATAAATCACAACCACACATTCGACTTAAGAGATTCAAAAAATCAAGGCTTAACCCAACCAACATGAAACGAAAAACATTCCAAGGATGAGAGGCCAGGTCATGGATTCCCTGATCAAGATGAGAACAAAGTCCAAGTTCGAGAAAGCTAGGGAAACAGAACTGGAATCTCGCATGCAAAATATCTTTGGAGCTAGGATAGAGGAGATTGATAGGTCAAGACATTGGAAAAAATTCACTGCATGGGGAATGGAAGCTAGAACGTGGAAGGAAGGGATAAATTTCCTAGAAATGACTGGCATCTGACACTTTCTGGGTGCACCAAAATTTGCATACTTCGACGGTTGGAAAAACGAAGTCGTGAATTTCTTGGTTAGCCGATACTATAACATGCATTTATGGGAAGAATTTCTAGTTGGAATTACTAGGGGAAGGATACAACGGGTCATTGTAATCCTTCATGGAGGTACCCTGATACCAAAACCATAAATTCCAATGATTGGATTCAATTCCTCACGGGAGGAACCTCAACAAAGAACTCAAAGGGACTACCAATCATTAGGGTAACCATGCTCAAGGTGAAACATACTTGTATAATAGTCTCAATATTCTTCACTGCCTCAAGTCGAGTCTCAGATGTGAAGTTCATAATGCTTGAGCTCATCAGCCAGATACTTCATTCAAGTGTGAACTTTGACTAGGCTGACTACTTAGATGCCAAAATTAAAAGCACCTACATGGAGTGCCAAGAAAATGGGAAAGCTAATAAATTTCCATCTTTTCTAATCTGTCTCACCATGAGTAAAATTAGCCTAGTCGAGGAGACCACATTCACGTTAAGACATATCCTAACCATGGAAAATTACAGGAACTTTGCACTAGGACTAGTTGGGTCATGCGACTCTATTCTGGCTGAAGAAAGTTTCAAAAGTTGTGTTAACAATTTGAAAAATCTATCAAACAAGTGGAGAGTCGAACATAAATTCCAATGGGATTTACCACCAAGCACCCAGATTAAATTAATTCTTGACAACACCAAGATATAGTGTAGAGTTAGTGGGGGTCTGGTGCCAACAAAACTAGAGTACCGACTGATGAAGTTACAAATATTTCAAGAGCTCGATAGAAATATTGAGTTTAAAACATAGATCCCACCAAAGGTGCCAAGTGACAAATCAACAATTTTAACACCCCTAATAGATGCAGAGTAGGAGGAAGAAATAGAAGTGGCCCTCTAAACAATTCCATTTGTTCCAAACATAGACATGGAAGGAGGCACTTTGGTCAAGCATACACCAGTGAAGAAGAAGCAACAAGAAAGAGCTTCTAGAGGAAAACAAGTTGTTGAATAGAGGCAACCCCGGAGGATGTAGACATGATCTTGAAAGAGATGTTCTAGTTAGATACTTCTCTAGATTTTAATGACCCCATAATGAGAGAAACAATCGCTTCTTTCACAAATAATTTATCTGAAAAGGTATGACTAAAATAAAAATAGACTGAACAGAACAATTTTTTCACAAGAAACATTCTTAAGTCTAGCATGGGGCCACAATTCAAGAAAGCAATGGGAACCCTAAATGAGAAGTGTGCTGAAGAAAAGACAACCAAAGCAACCATGGAAAAATAGGTTGGCACAAGAAATAAAAAAATGGATAGAAGACCAACAGGAAGAGAGAATGGGTCAGACGACAACTGCTACAACATGTTGAACGAATACAAGTAGACCCTGTTAGCGATATTTCTTGTAAAGGGGGTGTCTTCCTAAAGGGATAGGCCCCTTTGGGTGGAAAAGTGCAAAGAAGTGGGGTAAAAACCCACTTACCCTAATTTTTGGGTGCAAACACATGTTTCTCTAAGCAGCAGGCAAATTTGAGCGGCCAGAATCTGCACACCCAGATCTATGGTCAGAGTTGGATTCCAGAGCCCCCCCACCATTCTACCTTTAAAGCGGAGGGGGGGGGGGGTCTGGAATTGGCAGCTTAAAGCGGGTCCCCCTATCATCTCCTCATAGTTGCCTCCACCTTTCATATTCTACCACCTGCCTTCCACTCCATATCTCACCTCCACTCAGCACCATCCTGGCCCACCTTATTCCCGTTTCAACATCTTTCCTTCTGACACCTATCCCTCTCCTTCCTGCATCTCTCCATCATAAGCAACGCGTCCTCCCTTGACCAATCATGTCCTGTCACCTCCTCATTCGCTATTTCCCCTCATCCTTTCCTGGTCACCGCTCATCCACTACTTCCAATCATGTGACCCAGTCTTCGTACTGGCCTCCATGCCTTATCCATTAAGTCGTTCGACCGATCCAGGTGGCAGCGCGAGAGGGATTCCACGTCCTAATAATGCAGAGTTGGCCAGGCCATTCCCAATCCCAAGGAAGAATTTATTGAGGTGGTTGTTGGTGGTTAGACATTGTCTCCACCATAAATGGAAAGTCCAGAAAAGGACCCGAGACAGGTCAATTCTTTTGCAGGGTTTCCAGGAGCCTGGTTGCATCTGACATAAGCGCATGACCATCCAGAAACTGCAGGTGCAGTCTGCTAGTAAACATGCAGACGTAATGTTTTTAATGATAAGTCTCATTTTTGCTGTCGTTATTGGCTTTGGGTATATGTAGGCAATTTTTCCATTTTTGTAATCTATCGATGGTAGAGATAAGCTCCCAACTGTAAAGCTTTAACAAAGCCTCTGGTTCTTTGGTTATACAATGATGTTTTGAGATTTATTGTTTAATGGTGGCCAGCCTCCTCCTTTCCTTTTTCCTCTGGATCTTAAGAGCCCGGGTATGGATGATCTAGTAGGGTGTTGTTGTAGCTATATAATGTATGTTTGATTGTATTAGTTCTGTAACATTTGAGGTTTACTTTTAATTTTCTTTGGTCTGAGAGGATCTCATATCTGAGACTTTTCCACTTCTTTTCTTTCAATTACTCACCACTATGCATACTTACTGGCTTAAGTTGAATCAAGACCTCACATGTCCTTTCTGTTCCAACCCTGTTCTCTGAGTGAGAGATAATGTTCTAAGTTTACTTCCATTCGACCACCCCCCTTTTAACAAATCGTGACATAAACTAATGGGCGTCGGGCTCTGCTCCTGCTACAATCCAGGAGTGACTTCCAACGCCAACATTTCTGGCGCCATTGCCGAGGATGAAGTTGAAAATTTTCCTTGGGATTGAATGACATTGAGCCTCTGATTCTGAAGGTGCATCAAGCATCAGAGCCCTTGAAGATTGCTACTGTGCACCTAGCGACTCCATTGTGACGAATCCACTGGGGAAAACCTATTATGTTAATTGTGGCTTCCAGGGGTAGACACACGCGGTCCCATCCACAACTGCCTCTAGCTATGCCTTAAGCTGATCCAGAGGTGATTATCAAAAAAGGGAAGGCCTCTTAAGGAGAAACTTCCACCGCTGAACCAGGTAATTCGTCATCTCCTTTTGTAGAAAATCCATTTTCTTCTTCTTAGCTTCCTAACAGACCTGTTTTTGAAGTTTCCTATTTCCTGAATTTCGGGAGTGTTCCTGCTGAGTTTTCCCCTCCCGGTCTGGGGGGAGAAATCCTTGTCACTCCCCTCTCCCCTGAAGTTGTACCTTGGCCTAGACCCAGGACCACAGAAGATTTCCCCACTCCCATCTTTACCACTCCTCCTCTTGTTACTATTGCTACTACTGCACAGAGAGAAGCGTTTTCTAACTCAAGCCCTTTAGCCTTCTCTTTGAACCCCCCATTGTTTCCCCCTCCAGCTGCTAGTGCATTCCAAGTATTCCATGTTCGAGCTCCTTATCCTTCACCTAATATTCCTATGGCAGGAGAAAATCCCCCCATGACTAGGATGGAGGCTATAATAGCTTCCAGGTATGCTCCCCTCATGTTACCCCAGCCTCTCAATGCCCTTCCAGCAGATGGCTACCTTAAGCAGTTGCCCAAGTTTACAGGCGAGGGGGACATAACTGTAGAAGAACACCTTGAAGCCTTTTAAAACTTCACAGATGATCATGTTATCATGCACGCAGACGTATGGATGAGGATTTTCATCCATAGCCTTGAAGGCGAAGCTAGAAAGTGGTTTAGGGCCATGCCTCCTGGATCTATAGATGGGATTGAGGCTTTGGATAATGCCTTTTTGAGACAATGGGGAGACAAAAAAGACTTCATGTATTACATGATAGAGTTTGGGTCTTTGAAGAGAAAGGAAGGAGAGTACGTCTCTGACTTATCCAAGAGATTCAATAAAATGTATAATAAGATCCCCATTGAAATAAATCCCTTAGAAGCCTCTGCTAAGATCACTTATGCTAGCGCTTTTGATCCCGACTTCTGCCTTCTATTGAGGGAAAGGAGAGACACTACCTTGGCTCACATGCAAGATGTAGCCGTGGAAGTAGAATCTAATATATTGGCTGTTGACCGACTCAGGAATAAGGCCGATAGAGACATATCCAAAAAGAGACCTAAAGCCTCCCCATCTAATTCCTCTTCCCTTTAGACAGACGAGGTAACTAGAATGTTAAAATCACTTTCGGCTAGAATGGAAAGGTGAGAGTTAGAAGGGAAGCCCATGTACAGAAATCCCCAAAATACTGATAACAGAGGCTTCAGGAGGCCTGGTAACAATGTGCCACAGACTTTGCCAAGCGAACAAAGGGGGAAAGACAGAGAAGATCAAAGGATTCAAAGTCCTCTCCAAAATAGCCTAGTTTCTCATGAGGAAGGAGAGGAGATAGATGAGCTTGACCCTGAAATTTACTGTATAGAAGACACTTTCCCTTTTCCCCATTTGACTTAATCTATATATGAAGAATCCCTTATGAATAGTCAAGTCAATGAGTTGGGTAAATGGGAAAGGGTCAGCAACACTCCTAGTAGATACAATCTTAGGTCAAAGAAGAAAGAAGGAAATTTTGATAGCCAGGATCAACCCCTCATAGCAGAAAGGCCCGCTAAATTTGCATTAATCACTACTAAAGAAAAGAAAGCTCAGAATACTTCATCAGGAGCCAAGGAACCTGTGTTTGAGGTAAGGGAAGATCCTAAGCCTTTTCCCTCCTTTAGTTTTGAGCACGAAATTCAAAAGATTAGGATTCCCGTACCCCTCTCAGAGCTAGTTAAAAATGAAGATTTCAAAAGGTCCCTCTCCAAACTGCTACAATCTGAGTCCCCCCAGCTTTCCACAGGCTCAGTAAATCTTCAAGATGAAAAGCCAGCAGTCGTCCTATGCCCCATGGTAGAAGACAGAGATGATTCATCCCCTCCCTTCTACACATCCCTGAACATACATGATAAAGTGCTGCATAATTGCCTCATGGATTCAGGAGCTTCCCACAACCTTATGCCCAAAATAGTCATGGAAGAATTGGTACTAGAAGTGACAAAGATTTATCATGATTTATACTCTTTTAACTCAAGGAGGGTGCAATGTCTTGGAGTCATCAAAGACTTGGTGGTCTCTTTATTTCAACTGCCAATGAAGAGTGTGGTCATGGGCATTGTGGTAGCTGATGTTTCCCCCAAGTTTGGCATGCTGTTGTCAAGATCTTGGATTAAAATACTTGGGGGAACATTACAGTTGGATATCACATATGCTACCATTCCAATCTTCAGAGGGGAACATAGGAGGTTGTACAGAGAAGTTCAACTAGCCTGCATTGTTAGTGATGAAGCAAACCCCACCAATCATCCCATTTTTGCACTTGACACTGATTTGGGGTCTAGTTTATTGCAGATCACTGAGACTCCTGAAGCTCATTTACAGATCAGAAAGCAACCCATTTTTAATCATGAGATACCTCCTCCAACCACCTCTATTTGGAAGATGTTCTTCAACGGAGCTTCTTCTGGCGTAGGTGCTGGTGCTGGTGCTGGAGTGGTTTTTGTGTCACCTTGTCAGGAAATCATATCCCTATCATACAAGATGGAATTTGAAACTAACAACAATGTGGCAGAATATGAAGCTCTTGTTCTGGGTATGAGGGCTACAAAAGAAATGGGAATTAAGGAGATAGCAGTGTTCGGAGATGCTGAGTTGATAATCTAGGAAGTCAGGAGTGCTTATCGGGCAAAGCATCCTCGGCTCAGAAGTTACAGAAATGAGGTGTGGGAACTGATTGATAATTTCTTCTCGGCTTTCAACGTTTCTTTTATTCTTAGAGAGGAGAATACTTTGGCTGATTCCTTAGCTGTCTCAGCTAGTTTGTTCAGGATCCCTCTGCTACCTAATATCAAAGATGAGGTTGAAATAAGATATAGGCCATCCATCCTGGACAATGGCAAGCATTGGAAGGTATTCGAGGACGATCTTGAAATCGAAAAATTTCTTCAGTCCGTCGATGAATTTTCTTCATTGCACATTGATCAGGACCCTGATCCCGAAGGTGACCCTCACCCTGAGGTATTTTTAAATAAAATTGTTAATCACCATATTGTTCATTTGCCCAGCAATCACATTCCGAAGGGACTAGTCCCTTTAGAAAGACTGTTCGATGGGAATGATGTGGTAGTAAAGGGTAGGATTTCAAGAGGAGATGCTGATACAACTGAGTGCAACATTGGCACAGAGGAGGAGCCTAAGTTTGTCAAGTTGTCAAGCAGCCTGACCCAAGAACAGAGGGATAAATATACCGAGTTATTAAAAGAATTTGCTGATGTGTTTGCATGGACCTATGAAGACCTCAAGACATATGACACATCTGTCATTGAACACAAGATCCTACTGAAGGAAGAGGATAAGCCATTTAGGCAGAAGCTAAGACAGATAAATCCCATGTTACTACCTGTCATGGAGAGAGAAGTGAAGAAGTTGTTAGATGCCCAAATCATTGTCCCCTTGATATATTCCGAATGGGTGGCCAATTTGGTCTCAATGAGGAAGAAAAGTGGAGAAATCAGGCTCTGTGTTGATTTCAGGAACCTGAACAGAAGCTCAAAGAAAGACAACTATCCCTTGCCCAACATGGAATAGATATTGCAGAGGGTAACTGGTGCATCTAGGATATCCATGATTGATGGTTTTTTTGCCTATAATTAGATATCATTCATGCCTGAGGACAGAGAAAAGACAACCTTCACCACTCCTTGGGGCACATTCATGTATGCCAAAATGCCTTTTGGATTAATGAATGCAGGAGCAACATTTTAGCGGGCCATGGACATAGCCTTCATCGGGGAGAAAGATCAATTCATGGTGATCTATCTGGGTGACATTACAGTCTTCTCCAGATCAGTTAAAGAGCACTGATGTCACTTGAGGAAAGTTTTCTTGAAGTGCCGGAGGTTTGGCCTATCCTTAAATCCCAAGAAATCTTTGTTTGCTATGAAGGAGGGGAAGATGTTAGGCCATATAGTATCAGCAGAGGGAGTGAGAATTGATCCCAACAAGGTAGAGGCAATTCAAACCCTGTCACTTCACAGGTCTAGAAAGGAAGTCCATTCTTTTTTAGGGAAGCTTAACTTTTTGAGGAAGTTCGTCTCAAATTTTGCTAAGTTGGTGAAACACATCACAACCATGCTCAGAAAGGGAAATGAAGTAAAATGGACTGCTGAGTCCAGGGAATCTTTTGTCCAAATAAAAAAGGCATTGAATGAGGCACATGTGCTGATCAGTCCTGATTATTCCAAGGATTTCCTAATTTTTTCTTTTTCTTCTTTTGATATAGTAGCAACAGTCTTATTGCAGAGAAATGAGGAGGGGTGAGAGAAACCCATTTCCTTCTTCATTAAGGAATTAAGAGATGCAAAGATCAGGTATGAGATCATGGAGAAGCAGGCCTATGCCTTGGTGAAAGTGCTCAAATATTTCAAAGTCTATGTCTTGCACTCAAGAGTGACTGCATACGTTCCTTTAGCCTCTGTTAAGGACATCCTTATACATCCTGACATAGATGGGAGAAGAGGTAAATGGATTTCCAAGATCCTGGAGTTTGACCTGGAGATAAATCCCACCAAGTTGGTAAAACGACAGGGTTTAGCCAAGCTGCTGGTTGAATCCAATTGTAAGGCCTTGAGGGTTAGCTTCATCAACGCTTGCTCAGAAAATTAGCAAGCTGAGACGCCCAACAAAAGCTCTCAGTATGGCTTATCACTAGCAGAATGCACTTGGCATAGAGATATTTTGTACTTTCTACAAAAGTTGAAGCCTCCCGATGGAATGGGAAAAAGCAAGGCAAGAGGTTTAAAGCTCAAGGCGGTCAGATATTGCCTTATTGACCAAGCCTTATACTGGAGAGATCCTCTAGGGGTGTTTCTGAGGTGTCTGAATCCATAGGAATCCCAGAGAGTTATGTTTGATTTCCATAGCGGCCTTTGTGGGGGGCATCATTTTTGGAAGACCACAACCCACAAAATTCTCAGGCTTGGGTATTACTGGCCCACCTTATTCACTGATGTCTGCAGAGAAATTAGAGCTTGCATCAAATGAAAAAGGTTCTCAGGAAAGAAACAACTCAAATCTCTTCCACTAAAGCCTGTAGTAGCTTCAACACCCTTTCAACAGTGGGGGTTGGAATTAATTGGAGAAATTCATCCCCCTTCAAGTGGCCAACATAGATGGATCTTGACTGCAATAGACTATTTCACCAAGTGGATAGAAGCTGTCCCCACCAGGAGTGCTTCACACAAAGTAATTATCATCTTCCTGGAGGATATCATAGCTAGATTTGGCTGTCCCAGCAGAATTGTCACTGATAATGCTGCTTCTTTGAAGTCTGAGCCTCTGGTTAAGTTCTGTGAGAAGTTCTAGATTTCACTAGTTCACTCCACTCCCTATTATCCTCAAGGAAATAGACTGGCAGAATCTTCTAATAAAAGCCTAATCAAGCTCATTAAAAGATTATTGGAAGACAATAAGAGGGCTTGGGAATCAAAGCTCAAATTCACTCTATAGGCCGATTGAGTGACAACGAAGAAGTCTCTGGGCACCTCACCTTTTCAACTTGTTTATGGAGCAGAGGTTGTTTTTTCCACTCAGCTCACTTTATCGACAACAAATTATTTCAGGAGAATGAAGGAGAGCAGGACCATATGGTCAGAAGGAATCATCAAATGGTGGAAGTGCAACAGATCAAGGAGCAGGTAATGGATATAGCTTACAATCATCAGCAAAAGATCAAGCAAGCCTTTGACAAGAAGGTCAGGAAGGAGGAATTCAAGCTAGGAGATCTGGTGCTTAAGTGGGATGCACCTAGGCAGGATAGAGGCAAACATAACAAGTTTGATGCCCTCTGGATTGGGCCCTTCAAAATCTCTAAAGTATTCTCGAACAACACTTATGGGTTGCAGGATTTGGAGGGCGAAGAAGTTTTTAATGGCCCAATAAATGGGCATTTCCTGAAGAAATGTTTTTTCTGAGCCTTAAGAGACTCCTCTGTTTTTGTAAATATTGTTTTTTGTTTATCTTCAGCTTAATAAATGACTCCATAGCCCAACAACAAGGCACTGGAACTGTAGAATGAGTTCTTAGAGCATCACATGGATGACTCTATCCCCCATGGAGCCTAATGTTAGCGATATTTCTGGTAAAGGGGGTGTCTTCCTAAAGGGATAGGCCCCCTTGGGTGGAAAAGTGCAAATAATTGGGGTAAAAACCCACTTACCCTAAGTTTGGGGTGCAAATGCACGTTTCTCTAAGCAGCAGGCAAATCTGGGCGGCTAGAATCTGCGTGCCCAGATCTATGGTCAGAGTTGGATTCTGGAGCCCCCCCACCATTGTACCTTTAAAGTGGAGGGGGGGGGGTTCCGGAATTGAGCACGCATCTCTCAATGGTCCGGATTTGGGAGCTCGACTCTATGATCAAGGTTGGATTCCAGACCCCCTTTTCTTATCTACCTTTAATAGGGGGGGTCCGGAATTGGTGGCTTAAAGCGGGTCCCCCTATCATCTCCGCACGGTTGCCTCCACCTTTCATATTCCACCACCTTCCTTCCACTCCATATCTCACCTACACTCAGCGCCATCCTGGCCCACCTTATTCCTGTTTCAACATCTTTCTTTCTGACACCTGTCCCTCTCCTTCCTGCATCGCTCCATCATAAGCAACACGTCCTCCCTCGACCAATCATGTTCTGTCACCTCCTCATTCACTATTTCCCCTCATCTCTGCCTGGTCACTGCTCATCCACTACTTCCAATCATGTGCCCAAGTATTCGCACTAGCCTCCACGCCTTATCCATTAGGTTGTTCGACTGATCTAGGTGGCAGTGCAAGAGGGCTTCCACATCCCAAGAATGCAGAGTTGGCCAGGCCGTTCCCAATCCCAAGGAAGAAATTATTGAGGTGGTTGGTGGTGGTTAGACATCGTCTCTACCATAAATGGAAAGTCTAGAAAAGGACCTAAGATAGGTCAATTCTTTTGCAGGGTTTCCAGGAGCCTGGTTGCATCTAACATAAGTGCATGACCATCTAGAAACTGTAGGTGGAGTCTTCTAGTAAACATGCAAACGTAATGTTTTTAATGATAAGTCTTATTTTTGCTGTCGTTATTGGCTTTGGGTATATGTAGGCAATTTTTCCATTTTTGTAATCTATCGATGGTAGAGCTAAGCTACTGACTGTAAATCTTTAACAAAGCCTTTGGTTCTCTGGTTATACAATGATGTTTTGAGATTTCTTGTTTAATGGTGGCCAACCTCCTCCTTTCCTTTTTCCTCTGAATCTTAAGAGCTCGGGTATGGATGATCCAGTCGAGTGTTGTTGTAACTATATAATGTATGTTTGATTGTATTAGTTTGGCAACGTTTGAGGTTTACTTTTAAGTTTCTCTGGTCTGAGAGGATCTCATATCTGAGACTTTTTCCCTTCTTTTCTTTCACTTACCACTATGCATACTTACTGGCTTAAGTTGAATCAAGACCTCACATGTCCTTGCTGTTCCAAACCTGTTCTTTGAGTGAGAGATACTATTCTGAGTTTACTTCCATTCGATCACCCCCCTTTTAACAAATCGTGACATAAAATGATGGTCATCGGGCTCTACTCCTGCTGCAATCTAGGAGTGACTTCCAATGCCAACAGACCCGACCCTAGAAAAAAACTTGTTCCAAAGAGGAAACAAACTAAAGCAACCACAATAGAACTCACAAGGGAGTCACCCCTAGTTGACCCCACACTAGTTGAAGAAAGAACAACAACAAAATTAGGCAGTCCAGATTAAAAATAAACAAAAGAAATGACATCGACAAGTATCATCTGAAGAAACTATTTCAGACTCTCCTCCTAGCAGCAACACTCAAGAAAATGCAACACACTCGGGGTCAGAAGATGTCCAAGAAGTCTTGCAAAATGGAACTGGAAATCTAAGCATACTACAGTCGAGTCGACCCTTGCAGGAAATTCGAACCCACTCGACTCAACCCAAAAAGAAAATGGCCTAAGGAAAATCATATAGAAGGAGAGTGAGACACAAATATTCAGGGTACAGAACACACCACTGTTACACGCAAAATTTGCACACTACCTAGTGTCGTACTGAGTGTTTCACTTTCATCACTATTCCATTTAGTGTCACACTGATGTACTGTTGCTTTGTTAAGTGTCGTAATATCAAAATTACCCTTTCCTAAGTGTCACATTCATGTTTTACCAACTCAGATACCATGGGACAACATTTTGTCACTTACCTAGTCAAGAGGGAGAAGGAAACAACATTTTCTGAAGGTCAAACACTTGATTTGTACCCTAGGCTTGACTTGGTTGGAAGGGTGATGCTCCCCCATTCATGTCTAGAGGGCATTAGTAACACTCCATAGACCACTATCAGGGGGTGTTAGTGAGAAAATATGAATATCAGGGGGTGTTAGTCAGTTATGCCTAACTCCACCTTTATGTAAGGTCCATATTTGAGGATTGTTGGGTGGTTATGGATGAGTCATGATTCATACCCTTGAGTCACTCAACTTACCTTCCATTATGGGGTTACAAATGCTAACTTAGGGAGAAAATATCTCAACCTTCCCTTCATTTTCTAATGGTGCTTGAGCTTGCCAAAGCTTATATAATCAAGGCCATCCATGGGGGAAAGGAAGTTGAATTCTATAAGGGGTGAAACTTTTGATCTTGAGAGAAAATATGAATACCTTTGTGTGCATCCAAGGGCTAGAGGAAAGAAGGCTTGGAAGAATGATGCCATAATTCATATGCAAGTCTTCACTTATGATGAATAAACTTGTCCTGGTCCTTTCAATTGTTGTTTATTAATTTGTATAAATGCTTACGTTAAATCAAGCTTATATAAATTTGTATTTTCCTAACAAGATCTAGTAGAAGTATATTTTTTTGTCTCCCATTCTTACAGATTCCTTTGATCATCAAAAATCTTGGAGAAGTGAGGACACATGTCAGACTTAAGTTTAGTCTAAATCCCTCCTTCTATCTATAGGATTAAAAGATTAATCTAAAAGGAGGTTAGTCACCACTTGTTTTGAATCTGTCTTAGGTTATATTTTTAGTCTAAGGAGAATTAAACATATCCACAGGGTGAATTTCTCACAACAATTCAACCTGTCCCCAGTTGGCCTTGTTGGTCATGAGATTAAACTGAAGGCTCAAAGAGTAATGTTAGGTATCAGGAAAATTTAAAGAGAATGTTTTTAAAGAGTGCCTTTTCTACCTTTAGTTATATGAGAAAAGATCCTTAAATGAAATTAACAATATGGCAGTACAAAGGCCGTATTTTGTGTTTGAGTCACAAATGCAATATCGAATGGTGTGAGAGAAAATTACAAAACTGTTAAACAAAGCAATGCGTCAATTGCTTAAGAGTCTTACCTTGTTGCAGTGGAAGAAAAACAGACAGCGCAACCTTGAACAAAGTATAAAGTATAGTAATTCACACAACTTGCAGGTCTTGTTTTACTCAGTAAATACAGAGGAAAAACTGCTCACTTAACAAATTACTGATATAATATGATCACAATAGTTGTGATACTAAATTGCAATCAAACATTTATCAAGGAATTGCATAAAGAAATGTTGAAATATGGAAATATAGAAGAAACACATAACCCAAAATGAACAAAATTTGGAATCTCTGTCTGCACTTGTATTAATACTAAAAAAAAAGAGTTTTCTCTATTACATCTGGCAAGTTGTAGCCTCTAATAAATCTTGAATCTATGTATTTATACAAAACTGTCACAACTCAAAATGGTTGGACTTCTTATAATAAAAATATCAAATATTTGAAATAGGACAACAATGTGTAGAATATGATGAGCTTCGTTGTTATTCCCTTCCATCTCTTAGTTTGCTGGAAGAAATGATTCCTTTCCTCATTCCTTTAGGTTGGACACATCTGTCGTCTGGTCTTCTTAATAATTCAACATAATATCTTAGCTGTTGTAGTTCTGTTTCCATCTGTCCCTCCAGCTATGTTCAATAATCCAATGACATTTTCTTACCTGCTCACAACTGTGCTTGTGTTTCCATGCTCAATGCATTGGTTGCATCTATCTAAAAATTCCACCACTAAATTTGATGGCCCAATTGTTTCATTCACCTCGAAAATGCATAATTTTCTTTCTACTTGAGGTAGCCTTTCTTTTCTTTTCACTTCTTGAGCTAAGGCCTGGAACTATGAACTTGGATTCACTAGCCATTTATTCATTTTAAGAAGGTCAATCTGGCTATCTGCAATCTGCGTTTGAATCATTATCGTTAATTAGTCATAAATTCCACTAATATTCGGTGGTTCATGTTCGGGATTTTTAGATGAGACAGAGTGAGAATTTCTCGAATCCCAAATCTGCGAAGGTTAATCCCTGAAAAATAGCTTTTAACACCTTAATTAATCATGTTTAAAAAAGGTGTGTTAACTTCAAGTGTTTTGGGGGTTCAAACTTTTGGAAATTTAAATGTAGCTTGAGGGGAAATCCCCGAAACCCGAAACTACGAAATGATTAATTAGCCGGTAATAGATTTTAAGTCTTAATTAATCATATTCAACTTTAAGTGTTTCAGAAATTCAAACTTTGGAGATTTTGGGATACGATGAAGGGTAAACATCTGAATTCCGAAGTGTGAAGTCATTAATTATCTCTTGACTATGATCAACTTAATTAATTAAAGTTTAATAGTTTGACATTTTGGTGCTTTAGTGATTTGCGAATTAGTTCTTTGTTATATTTCCGAATGGTCATCTCTCGTAGTGACGTGTTGTAGATGACATCATTCTAGATGATGTGTCGAGAAAATTGAGGTGCCACATGTTACTTCGAATCATATGAATCTTCAAACAAAAATGTCAGAAATGGGTACCATGTGTCAACTTAGGGAAGACTCAAAAGATACACGTGTACCATGACTCATGTCCTTTAAAGGTTTAGGAAAAGTGATAACAGACACTTTCAGGTTTCGGGGCTTTTATCGTTAAGACTTATCAAAATGCCCGAAGTGCGAAGCTGTTGGCACAAGGGCAGACCCAAGGTTCAATTCTTCAACAACGCACCAACAAAACCCTAACTACCAACCCTTTTGACAACACCTGTGAAGCAGATGAAGTCTCACCCGAGGTAGAGGCAGGGGGGTTGTAGGGCTCAAGTGTCTACAACCTAGATGGGACAGAGATCTGTGATTACAACACTTTAACAAATCACTTAGCCAATAATATGCATTATTCTTTGACCCTTACTCACATCATAGGAAAAACCCTAATTACAGAACAATGCAATATTCATCAAGATATAAGCACATCTAACCATTCAACACATAGCATCAAAGTAGATCTAGTATTCATTCACATATAAGGCACTAAGCTACTATATCAGATGAATCTAACATACATAAAGATTACCACACTAAGCATAAATCACATCAATAACATATCATCCACATCACACAAAGCAACCACAACACATGATATACATGGTTCACCCTAGTGTGGGGCTACGTCCACCAACTCTTCTTCTCTTCTTATTAGTCTCTTTCAATCTTCTTACATGCACAGAGCCACAAATACAACTCCGCATAGGACAGGAGATCTGTGCGCAGCTCACCATATCCTCCTTCCCCGAGTTAGGTCCAAGCACAAAGCCTCTACACCGTTTGTGCAAAATCCTTTTACAATCACTTGCACTTTTCTCTGCAAGTATTAACACACAATATGCACAAAGACGATTGCAAATACTTGCACTAAGCCACACACATTTAATACTACTTCTTACATTTCTTAGATCCCTATTTATACAATACAAAAGAGGCCTAAGCATGGGTAAACCCATGGGCCAACATCCCATACCCGTTACATAAACCCTAAACCCAAAAATCCCACAAAAGGGGCTGAGATCTCATGATATCTGCTTCGCCTGGGTGCTCCATCTTCGACCAGCCTGCCGAAGTCCCAAAAGTGGTCAAACATGACCAAGGTTCTCCAAAAATTGGTCGAGGTCAAGCATGCCCCCAACACTCACTTGTGACTCATCCCAAGTCACTCTGATCTGGGCAATTCTGCTTCGAAGGCCTCGAGCTGCCTCAACTTGCTGCTTTTCTAGAGCCTCCTTCCCGACGAACTCCTGAATGACAGTCTCAGTGACAGGTCCTTCCAAGGACCATTCCACTATGGTAACCACTTGTTCCAGCTGTGCACCTTGTCCCTCGATCTCCTAGAAAAGTGTGTAGGCTTCGTCCTGTACCAGTTGGAGTCTCTGGGTCACTTTCATGACTCTACTCTGGATGGCATGGACCTGCTGCCGAACTACGCATTGTTCCTATGAAATTTTCATCTTCTCAATCACTAAAAGAAGTTTTATTTGTGCTTGCACTGTCGATGCTTGTTGCTTTGCCTATTGAAGCTATGATTCTAATGTTCTTAGTTCTGGGTCCTCTATAAGGAACTCATAGGTTTGCGCACTTCTGTTACTGTTTTTCTTTCATTCTAACACCAATGCCTTGATTCTTTCAACTACACTCTGGGTAGTGTCTTCCCTTTGATCTCGCACTTCCTGCATAGTGCTTGACACTACTTCCAATTCCATTTTTGCTACTCTTGCTTGAAGCTGTTGAATGGTTTCAGCGAGCTTCTCCACTTGGCTCTTAGCTGTCTCTTCTTCTATCTGTGCCAATTCTGGCACGAAGTAAAGTGATCGAGTGACTGCTTCTCTAAATCCAATTTGCTTTGTGAGCAACTAATCTTTCTCTCTCTATATCTGCTCTCTGTCCTCTTCAAAATTCATTTGGAAGTCATCTTTCTCTTGCCGCGCAACCCAACTTTTCTCTAGAGCTTCCTCCTTTGCTTGCTTCAAGGCCTCTATGGCCTATTCTTTTTCCTCTTGTACTCGATGAAGGTGAGCCTCTGTCAATGTTTGTTTAACGAGTCCAGAGATAGAAAACTCGGGGGTTTTTCATGTTTTGAGAGTCTGAAAAACACTTAAAGAGAAATCATGTCCCATATGGGCATTTCAATGTTTGTTTTATGAGTCCAAAGAAAGAAAACTCAAAGGTTTTTCAAGATTATAGAGTTTGGAAAAACACTTAAAAGAGAACTCTCTCAGTTCCTTTTTCGTAAATTAGTTCGACAAGACCGAAAAAGTGATAAACTATCGCTCATTGAACGTTTTCTTCAAATACTTTAACGAGCGTGAAAAGAACAAGATCGCTCGGCAATCTTTTCATGTTTAGAGAGTCTAAAAAGAGATTAAAGAGAACTCCAACAGGTTCCTTTTTCGTATAACCACAGCGAGCCCGAAAAAGAGATAAAACAACACTCGATCACATTCTAAGTTTTTCACAAGTGCTAGAACGGATAAAAGGCACTTGAGGTTTTTGGATCAAAACCATAGAAAACCGAATAAACACACCATACTTCAAAAGTTTTTGGATCCATAATCGTCTCGTTAGGTGCTTGCAAGTCATTTTACTCACTTTAGCATTAGTAATTAGGGTTAAATGGGCAAAATAATGAAATACAAATGGAAAAACCCACTTTTAAAATGGTAGAAGTAAATAAAACAATTTTACAACTCATTTTTACCATAAGTTTTTATCCATTCACCATTTGAGTGCAAAAATTTCCATATTACCTCCAATCTTCACCGTTAATTTCCGGGAGCTTAAAGGAGACTCCAGGGGGTTCCTTTTTCATATAACCTTTACGAGTCCGAAAAAGTGATAAAAGTATACTCGGTTACATTCTCATTGATTTACGAGCACGAGAAAGAACAAAGACTAAGCTCGGTAACTTATTCTCATGTATTTACGAGCA
>ML790875.1:1188733-1200391 GCA_009831015.1 Picea engelmannii | reverse complement strand
AACAAGCAATCAAAGCAAGGGAAACTAGACTAACTAGGAAACAATCTGTTCCCCAGTGGAGTCGCCAATTTTGTTATTGGATAAATCCGTAAGTGCGGACACAAACCGATCTCCCTAGATCCACCTGGATCTAGAACAAAACATGACAGAATATACCCCTTTCCCTAGATATAACTAGTGAATTAAATTGGAAGTGAGAAGAAGATATGTACCTCATAATCACTTCCTTAATCTTTGTTGCTCCTGCTTCGCTCCAACGCTCTCGTGCAGTCAAGATCAAAACAGCACAAACCAACCAAAGTGAAAGCAAATAATATATTCAATAGCTAATCTATACATATGATCAAGGAGTTATGTAATAAAGTAAATCTAACTTTATGGGAAAGAAACATATTACTGTATCATATTAAATGTGAAAGAGAGATTACAACCGTTGCCTTGATGTCGTAAGGTCCCTTCCAACTGTCCTTCGTTCCCCACACACTTTGACTCCAAGAATTTCGAGACCATAGATCTGATAGCTGCTCACAATATATCTTGACAAAGCAAATCTCAAAGCCACAGAACCACAACCAAGAACCCTTTCTCCAAGAGAGCTCCTCTCCTTTTATAAGCTGAAGAAAATAAGGTGAGGAGGTTAGGATGATCCCACTAAATCATGAAAGCGAGTAAGATCCAAACCATTCGGATGCCACCTCACCAAAGAAGCTTCTCCTTCTAGAAGATTCGAGAAACCGTACGTTTTTCCCACGTGATGGAATGTTCGCACCCTAGCTATAGAGCAACATGTGAACTGTTCGCACCCTGGCTATAGTGCAACCTGTGAGAATTGGTCATTCTCGCACCCTGCCTATATAGCAACCTGCGAACATCCCTTTTTATAAGGTTTTTACAAAGGAAAATGCAACTTCTTTTCTGAGGAAAAGTTCTTCTCCCTTCTCTCTTTAGGAACTCAGGCCACTGTGACCCCTCTGAAGGCAACAGATAGGTTTACATCATTAACGATCATAGGGATGACGAAAATAATGTGTAACAATATGATACATTAATATGATTCTTTCCTATAAAGCTTGTTGTGTTTTATTGTATGATTCCTTGATCACATACATAGGATTATATTGAGTTTATGCTATTACTATCACTTTGGTCGGTTGCGTTGTTTTGTAGGTTCATCATTGTATGAGAGTTGGAATGGAGTTAGGATGGCGATGGCGAGAGGAAGCAACATTTAAACGGTATGTCACCTATCCCTCTTTAGTTAGTAAATTCAATATTTAAAACTTAAGGAAAACGTCATGTTTTGGTGTGTTTTGTTCTAGATCTAGGTGGATCTAGGGAGATCAGTTAGTGTCCACACCTACTAATTTATCTGATAACAAAATTGGCGACCATACTGGGGAATGGATTGTTTCCTAGTTAGTCTAGTTTCCCTTCCTTTGATTTCTTGTTTTCTGGTTTCTGAGTCTGTGGGACATCCATCCAGACTCTCTGGATCTAGAAGTTCACTTAGATTCACTGTCCTTTTCAAAATTTTCTTTGATTACAGACATTCTCACACTGTACTTCTCTACAGCCTGTGAAAACCATTGATTTTCACACCCTGCTGTTAGATCCAATGCGAACTTCTTGCACCCTACCAGTGTCTAGCCTACGAGAATACCTAATTCTCGCACTGTAATCTACTGCTAAGCTACGAACTTGTTTGTAAACTTTTTTGGATTGGGTCTTGTCATCTTTTGATGACCCAGTTTTGCTTTGGTCAGCTAGATTGAGCTTTTGGAGCTTATATTGATCTATTTATAGTCTGCTTGACATTCTTTGAGTTTCTCTTATCCATCTTTGCTTTGTTTGGTTTTGAAGGATTAGTCTCTTGCTTTGAGTTTCTTTCAATTACAAAGCGTGTGTTTTCTTTAGAATTGTTTAGGGAAAGATCAGATTTCTTCTGAATAGTTCTCTTTAAAAGAAAACTTTTAGTTTGGGTTTCTTTGTTTTAACAAAGTTCATTATTTCTTTTAGTGAAATTTTTGAAACAAAAAGATTTAATTTCTTGCTTTATATTGGATTGGGGGCATCCTTGCATTTGAAGTAGAGGAATTGCATGATTCTTGGAATTTTTTGATCTTAAATTATGAAAAATTTCCCCCCTCATGGCCGGGGGGGGGGGACCATGAATCGTGAATTGGTGTACAATCTTTTTTGCTCATTTCTTAAAAATATTGATATTAGTGAGTTTAGTAAATTTTGGGACATTGTGCATCTGGGAATGATAAAATGTTTTCTCCTTCTCGTAGCACAACTTTCATCGAAATGAAAAGATTGCATCTTCATTTCTTTGCATAACTTTCGAGTCGGTCAAAACACCATATTGTCCATGCCATTTTCCTTTTGAGTAACAATAGCCATAAAATAAAGCGCTTATAAAAATTGATTAGACATTTTTATCTTTTCTGGTAGCAAACCTACATTGGATTAGTCGTAGGGATTTGGAATAGGTGTGAAAGATAACTTTCCAAAGCTGCAAACAAACATAGTATCTTGTGATAGGGAGAGTTTAATCCACTTACTACATTTTGTCCTAGGAATCCCTTCTCACACAAGGGTCAATCACGAGGTCGCATTGAGATTGGCAGAGTTACTCACCCTGCTTTGTTGGTCTTGGTGTAGATATTACGTGTATTATGGGGGTCGCTTGAGAGGTATACCCACAATGATGAGTGGAAGCATTTCAAGTTGATTTCGAGCTAGATACCCTGACTTTGCTCGTGGATTAGACTGTCGACTATGTCCCCAGGCATCATTGTAGTGATTGGTAACCTTAGTGGTCTATCTCTTTAGGGTCTTTACACAAGGTGACTATGGAGGGGCAAGTCTTCATGGTACCTGGAATTGACGTTGGCCAAACTCACTCAGGCTCCTTGGAGGGTATACCCATGATTAGGTGTGGGAGCTTGCACCAGGGTGTAAGTCCATTAAGAAGGTCATCAATGTAACTTTTCCACCCGCTCTATCTCAGCCTCTTCTTACATTGTTCCCGCGACATTGGATTTCATCACCAACTAGTGCATTCATTGCGAGAGGGTTTTGTTTGCTTGCTTGCTTACTAGATTTTTAGTGTGTGCTATTTGTTTTCCCTAGAGGACTCTAGATTGGATATTTATTTAATGGCGTCAGTTCCCAGAATGACCAATGAAGGAACCCTTGCTCCAGGGGAACCTTTTGTTTTTCCTTCTTATGGAAATATTGGTCCTCCTCACATCGCTACTTTGAGCCTTCCAGGTCTCACTATTGGATTACCGATATGGTTGCTTTCCACTTAGGTAATCCTGAATGCAGTTAGTGCTTCAATCACAAGCACTTCCCCCCAAGATCATCAACCTCATGTTGATCCTTCACCTTCTTCACCAATAAGGTCTTCTTTGCCTTCTTCGCTTGCAAGGTCACCTTCTGTTTCATCTTCTTTATCGAGTGAAAGTTCTGCAGCTAGTAACCTGATGAATAAGAAGAAGAAGAAAAGAAAGATTAAGAAGAAGAAAGATAAGCAAGGGTCAAAACCTCCAATCACTATCAAACATGTTGGAAAACAACCAGTTACTGTTAATCGTGCTGGGAGTTTTGATGATGTCAAGATCACCCAAACAACCCGTAAGCCCAAGTACCCTTGGAGGCTTTGTAATGGTAGCCATCTTCTTAATGATTTCCCTGGACTACCCAAGGTTATAGAAGTATGGTCTACACATCCTCGCTAACCCATGTCATTAGCCTCTAAACAACATGTTGATGACTTCTCGTTGACTAGTCATGATATAGTTGGGAAGAAGAAAAGTAGAGCCAAGTTCTCGTGTATGTTATGCAAAGGGAGTCATCTAACTCATCTTTTCCCTCATATGGAAGAAGCCTTGAAATTACTGGAATCCATGAGTGTTTCACAGTCTCAACTTCCAGCTGCTTATCACAAACTTTCTCTCAACCCACCTATAGTTGATGGAATGATTAATCTGGTTCCCCCATCGGTCAGTCCGGTTGATTAAGTGGTCAATCTGGTCACGTCTTTGGTTGAACTAGTAGACCAAGTGGTCAATCCGATCCCATCCTTGGTTGATCTCACTCTCCCATTAGAGAGTGACACCAAATCAGTTGATCCATTTCCACCCGTCGACCCCATTCTCCCTTCGAGAGTGAAACCCAAGTGGTCGATCCAGTTTTTTCATCGGTCGATCCCACTCCTCCTTTAACGAGTGCTAAAGTGACTGATCCAGTCCCTTCCTCGGTCAGTCCCACCCTTCACATGAAGAGTGCCAAAGTGGTCGATCCGATCCCATCATCGGTCAATCCCACTCTTCCTCTGAAGAGTGCCTGCATGGTCGATTCAATCCCATCATCGGTCGATCCTACTCTCCCGCTCAAGAGTAAACCCGATACTACCCACATTTTTTTTGTTGATATAGACTCTGTTGTGTTGGGGGGTATTCCTCCTTCTTTCGTGAAACCCCCTCCAAGTAATGAGGTCATCCTTTTTAATTGGGATGTGCTAACCAGACCTCGTCTTCCCTCTCACATTCCTTTCCAAATTACAGTGCAAGTTTGTGGTCGGGATGTTCCTCAGGCGTTGATAGATGAAGGTGCGTCCGTTAGCATTTTGTCCTCTTTTTCTTGGAAAGCTTTGGGTTGTCCTCAGCTTGCCCCAGTTACGTAGAATTTGTTATCTTTTAATAGAAGAACCATTCAACCTTTAGAAACCCTTCCTCAGTTTCCTGTAACTTTGGGAGGGAAAACTGTCTTTATTGATGTCATGGTAGTCCAAGACCCCTTGGATTTCGCTTTACTCCTTGGGAGAGATTATGTCTATGCCATGAAAGCTATTGTGTCTACTCTTTTTTGTGTGATATCTTTCCCTCACACTGGATGAGTTGTGATTGTTGATCAACTTTCATTCATTGACCCCAACTGGATTGCCTCCCTGAATGGTTCTTATATGCAAACAGTATCACCCCCACCATAGGTCAATTATGTGGCGTTGTCACCCATGGCTTCAACTTCTGATGACTTAGATCCAGTAGTTGACATGTTTATCTCTTCGATAGGGTTTTTAGAGCCTGATCTCTTTACTCCTGTTGTGACCCTCGACATGGTGTCCTTTCAGAGTGTGTTTCTTCCTTCCAGTGAAGACCTCTTGGAAGCCATGACCAAGTTTTGTCCCTTGACATGGTGTCATTCTAGAGCATTGTCCTCTTGGAATCCATGATCAAGAAGAGAGGCTCCGAGGATAGTTTTTGCATCTCTGTGGCAACCTCGTTAAGAAATTAAATAGAGGTCTTTGAGCATGGTTTTCTAATTTCAATCTTGTTAAAAAATGAAACCACTTACGAGGATAATTTTTTCATCTCTGTGGCAACCTCGTTAAAAAATGAAACAGAGGTTATGAGCATAGTTCTTGTTTCTGTTCCAAGCTCGTTAAAAAATGAAATAGTTTTTCCCCCTCTCTATTTGAGTCAAGTCCTTCGTCTAGTATTTGAAGCTTCATTTCATTCTCCTTTGCATTTGGATGAAACAAAGCTTGGGGGACATTTGGCTTTGGCCTCTGGACTTCATGCTGAAGTTAAACTGCTAGCTTCTTAAGCTGGGGACTAAGTACCAACCATCCCTATGTTATGCGTTGGGAAGTCGCAAGCATAGTTTTCTATGGTTCAAGCTTGTGTAAAAATGAAACCACTTACCTCAAGCATATTTTCCTTTGGTTCAAGCTTGTGTAAAAATGAAACCAGGTCCAAGCATAGTTTCCTCTGGTTTAAGCTTGCGTAAAAATGAAACCAGGTCCAAGCATAGTTTCCTCTGGTTCAAGCTTGCGTAAAAATGAAACCAGGTCCAAGCATAGTTTAGTTTAGTTTTTAAGCTTGTGTAAAAATAAAATCTATCCCAAGAATAGTTTTGTTTTGTTTCAAAGCTTGCGTAAAAATGAAAACAATCCTGAGCTTAGTCTTTTTTCTTTCTCGTGCTCATAAATACATGAGAATAAGTTACTGAGCTTAGTCTTTGTTCTTTCTCGTGCTCGTAAATCAATGAGAATGTAACCAAGTATACTTTTATCACTTTTTTGGACTCGTAAAGTTTATATGAAAAAGGAACCCCTAGAGTTCCCTTTAAGCTCTTTTTAGACTCTCTAAACATGAAAAGATTGTCGAGCGATATTGTTCTTTTCACGCCTGTTAAAGTATTTGAAGAAAATGTCTATTGAGTGATAATTTATCTCTTTTTCAGTCTCATCAGACTACTTTATGAAAAAGGAACTGAGAGACTTCTCTTTAAGTGTTTTTTAGACTCTCTAAACATGAAAAACCCCCGAGTTTTCTTTCTTTGGACTCGTAAAACAAACATCGAAAGGCCTATATGGGATCGAACCACTCCTTCCTAGGGTTCGTTAAACATACTCCGAGGGACTCGTCTGAAGGATGATATTACATTAAAAGCATATGTTATACTCCTCAAGCTTGAGTAAAAATAAAGAGGTACTCCCCAGAAATGGTGGGGGAAAAATTGGGAAAGAAATGTATCTAAACCTGTATTCTGTGGAAGAGTCACTTTTGAACATGACACCCTCTCACTCGCCTTGTGTCTAGGTTGGAAAATCCGCTCATCTCTTGATCATACTCCTTATAAGATTACAAATTGGTCTATGATTCCTGTTGTTGAGTCAGTGTTTCCAAGACAGTTGTTGTGTCATCAATATGTTCAAAAAATAAGTTCAACCCATAAATCCTTCTATTGCGTCAGCCATCCCTGAGTCAGTCCTGAATCACTTGTTACTCTGATGTACTTCAAATCTTGTTACCCATTTCCTGTCATTGATGGGAGATACATTAAGGCCTTTCTATGATGAGTCTTTTCCTGTCAACTTCAACTCATTATCCATAAATTAGACTTAGAAACTAGTTGGTACCTTTGAACTTGCATGCCTCAAAGGCAGGTTTCCTCACTTTTGACAATGGGTTTTCATTATCGACCCTTGATCGAGAGATTCCGTCGAGTGTTTGACCTCAGCTCACTGATTCACATTCGTTGGATTGTACCAGAGTACCTTGGGAGTCATTGACATTAATGGTGATTTCCCTCACACTTGTTAACGGTATACACTAATGACTAGTAATCGAGTGGTTTCTACCATGTTAGAATTCAACACATGTATTCACATGGTTAGATTTGTACTATAGAGTGGTGGAGATGAAGACCCTGGATATTTTTTGACAGATCCAGGTTGCGTTGAAGTATATTCAGTGTACTGTTGCATAGATCCACATTGTATGTCTGGTGGCTATGTTCAAATTTGAAACTTTAACACATAAATCCATAGTGTGAGAATGCCTGATTCTCGCAAGCTGCATCATAGCTAGGTCACGAGGATTTTGCAGTCTTCTCTATAGGCAGGGTGCGAGAATGCTTACTCGTGGGAAAAATGAGTGTTTTCTCGAATATTCTAGAAGGAGAAACTTCCATGGTGAGGTGGCATCCGAATGGTTTGGATCTTACTTTCTTTCATGATTTAGTGGGATCATCCTAACCTCCTCACCTTATCCTCTTCATCTTATAAAAGGAGAGGAGCTCTCATGGAGAAGGGCTAAGTTGTTTTTGGCTTGGGATTGTTAGCTTGGTTAGAGTGGCTTTGAGATATGCTTTGTCAAGATAGATTGCGAGTAGCTATTAGACCCATGGTCTCAAAATTATTGGAGTGGAAGTGTGTGGGGAATGAAGGACAATTGGAAGGGACCTTTCGACATCAAGGCCATGGTTGTAATCTCTCTTTCACATTTAATATGATACAATAATATGATTCTTTCCTATAAAGCTTGTTGTGTTTTATTGTATGATTCCTTGATCACATACATAGGTTTATATTGAGTTTATGCTATTACTATCACTTTGGTCAGTTGCGTTCTTTCACAGGTTCATCATTCTATGAGCATTGGAACAGAGCTAGGATGGCGATGGTGAGAGGAAGCAACATTTAAACGGTATGTCACCTACCCCTCTTTAGTTAGTAAATTCAATATTTAAAACTTAAGGAAAACGTCATGTTTTGGTGTGTTTTGTTCTAGATCTAGGTGGATCTAGGGAGATCAGTTAGTGTCCGCACCTACTGATTTATCCAATAACATTCCCCTTCATCCTCTTTCAGGTCTACTTTGTCATCTCCTCCTCCTCCAGGTGACTCCAACACAGTTTCCTCTGATAAGCTGTTTATTTCCTGCACCTCTTCCTTCTTTTTATTCTTGCTGTTGCTGGGTCAATCATATTATTCTTGGGTGACCATAGGACTTCCGATGATATCGGGGTTGGAGAAATCCATTTTCTCGACTGGTATAAGGAATTCAGCCAGTCACTCCTTATTTATCTGCTCCATGTCTTCATCAGTTACTTTATAGTATGACTGCAACTCCTCCTTGGTTTCATCCCTACGCGCAGTGATATAAATGAAGTGTCTGTTTGTGTGGAACTTCGCTAGTGGCATGAACTGATGGAGTGTATTCAGAGTCATTCGAGGGAATGACTCAATGGATCGTGTGATATGTATATAGTACATGTGGAAGACAACGTTCGACTGCCACTGCTTTTCCATATCGCTCGAGTACCACAAGGTGGTGAACCTCGTGACCAGTGGTTCAGACGGCTCAACTTCAGGGAAGGTTGCTCCTTTTGGCATCTTCCAAGTGACAAAGGAAATGAGAATCAACAACCATCTAAAGTGAAACTCATAGCCTTGGTATTGCGCTTTGTAGAAATATTTCTCCAATTGGTTGACGAGGTATCTCGCCTAGTTCATCTACATCCCTTCGACGCACTTTCCTGCGAGGTTGATGACAAAACCCGTGACCTTTGTTGGTCTATTCTTCCTGACAAGATTTCCTACTATCATCTAACAATCTAGGTGCACTACACCATTTTGGATGGGGGATACCTTGTAGCCTGCTTCCCTTTCTCTACATATCCATAGGTATCCTTTATTCGCTGCACCAGGGCATGATCTACAACCTTCCTTGGGTAAAACTCCTGAGGGTACGGTCCCCGCATGCTCAATCCAATGATTCGGTGGATCAATGTTGGATCTACAGTGATGCACCTATCCAACCATAGGTACCCGCCATGGAAGCACGAAAGGAGGAGTTTAATGCACACGTTAACCTCTTGATGTCTTCCAAAGTGTGGTATTTTCATCACATTAAGGATTGTTGATCTTGCGATGTCCATGGTCCACGACTGGGTGACTATCTTCGGCTTATTCCCCATTTTATTTGTTAAGTACTTATGTGGTGCAAGCATTCCATAATTCTTGCGGTCTTCTAAGTTGAAATCACTGATCTCAAGTGTCAGAATTTGTCCCAACTGTGGTCCAACTGTGTGTATCCCCTTTGGGAGGTACGCAATGATCAGTGTATAGTCAAAATATCTCAGGATGCTGCCACGACTAACCGCGCCATACAGAGGCAGGATATAGTCAGGCAAGACTGATTGGATGAGCTTCACATTCGCCAGGTTGTCACGATGCTTACTTATTTTCTGTGTCACAGTTTAGGATGGCCCATATCGATGTGAAGTTGATGGGATGCTTTTAATCCTCTCGTCAATGAAGCTTGTGCTCCTACAAGCATAACCTTCTCATCCATAAGGTCTATTAGGATTTCCTCGAAAGACTTCTCTACTGTGCTAAGGTCGTCCGACATGCACGCTCTAGGTAAAATATCTCAGATAGGTGAACAGATGATCAAGGTAAATAAAGTGGTTGGTGAGGTCTCAAATGCACAATGTGGTAGCTATTAGTTCTCTATGGGCTCAAATATTTCAGTTTTCAAAAGTGTCCCCAGTGAGACATACAACAGACTAAATAGACAACGTCATAACAAATTCCTCCAACGGGCATGAATTCCTTAATCAATACGATTCCATCCATTATGGCGCAGTCCAATTGGTCCAATGGCAATATTTCCAGCAATAACTGCATTTCCATCCATTTTGTAGCATTGTTCTAATGGTCGAGACACCTCCAACAGTCATATTTCTTCGCCATGGCGAAGTGCCAGTTTTCATTGTTATGTTATTCCAGCGAGGTTCAAGTTTTGCAAGCCTTCCTTTTGTGAAGTCCTCTCTGGAATCTCCTGTAATTGTTCTAGCTTTGCTTTCTTCTTACTGAGCTTTCTCACTTTCTTCCATGTGTTCTATGTCTCTAGATTTCTCTTTCCATTTTTGTTTTTATCTTATCTTAGCATAGTAACTTCGCACTACTGAGGGTCTTTCACAGGGTTCGAGGGTAATACTTCTTCTATTTTTTTTTTTGGAGTAGGTTCTCCTCTCTTCTGCATGGATATGTTTTTAAAGCCTTCTTACGTTCTTTCAACTTCAACAGCCAGGTCTCTGGCCCTTAGTATCTTCGAATTGTCCTCATGTTCTTCTATTAAGCGCATTATTCTCCTAGCCATGAAGTCCCTTAGTTCTTGCTTTTTATGTTCTATAGCTTCCTCTTCTTCTTTCCTTTGGATCCAATCTCTCTCAATCCAAGTCCTTGTTGTGAGGGAAATCTCCTTACGGACTAGCAAATAGGGTTAGACTTTGCATGCAAATATGACCTATAGAAAATCTACTTTCTACCTTCGTCCCTAAACTTAAATCCCATTTATTTTCAATAAATGCAATGGCTAGATCAACCTACCTCATTCCGGACGTTCGATGTCAATCCCTTGTCGTACTTGATTACTTGTTCACAGTTCTCCTTTCCAACGCTGACCTACATACAAGACAAGAAACAACTACACATGCATACTACCTATAGACTAACGGGTTAAAAATTCAAACATGTACTTATCAAACTATGAATAACTCATGAATTGGGACGGGAAAAGAACTTTCTTTATTACTTTGAATGAGTCAACTTACAAAATTTGAGACTGACCACCACTCAATGAGCCTGATCCTGGGCTCCTCTTCAACTGTCCTCCAACTGCTTTGCTTTGTATCTCCTTTGGCACAAGGAAAGGCTAAAGGGTTGGGACAATGGGAATACGCAAATGGGCAGAGTTTCTTTGCTATATTTTTCCTCTTTCAAATGGGACCCCTACCCCTTCTTTTATAGGCTAGAAGGAGCTAGGTATTTGGATGAACCCTCAGCCATGCATGGCTGAGAGTTTCAGTTAACTCACCCATAGATTTTGTGGTCCGTCGACAACTTTCCTTTCTTCATGCTTTTGTCGGTCCATGCAGGCTGTTTTAGGTTAGCCAGCATGTACACGCATGCAGTAATGGAGTAGGACGCATGGGCCTTTATAAAAGAGGTTTTTAAAAGAGTTGTTCAGTAGTGCTTTGGAAAAGAAGGGATATGGGATGGCTTGATGCCAGGTAAGCATGTGTGGTGCAATTTAGGGTTATAACAGATGCCCCCTAATGTTTGAGGTCAGAAGAGCATCTGATGGCTGAAATACATTACCAATATTTACTGATGTGTCGAACGATTGAGCCCAAGGATCAGGAACCGGGAGGCGCCGTCTGCAAAATAACAAATGTCTCACCGAGGCGGGCATACCCATGATCAAGATAAAATAGAATCATGGCTACCAATCAAATACACTATAGATCCATCTCATATAGCTATATAAAGAGTAGCCGCGAAAAATACACAAT
>ML790875.1:1151807-1182480 GCA_009831015.1 Picea engelmannii | reverse complement strand
GGGGGGGGGGGGGGGGGGGGCAATTGGATTATTGCCTCCACCTTGAGAGGATCAACCATGATCCCTATTGTTAATACAATCAAACCTAACAAACATCCCGATGTTACGTAGAAGCTACACTTATTTGGATTCAAGCGAATCCGAAAGTAGAGACAACGTTCGAAGATAAGTCTAAGGTGTGTGGGATGATCCATTCTCTTGCAAGATCATGATGCTAAATCATCTAGATAGGCCTCAACTATATCCTTGAGGTCATGGAAAGAAAAAGACATGGTCCGCTGAAAGGTTGCTCCAGCATTTTTAAGACCAAAAGGCATCTTACGATATGCGAATGTACCCCAAGGACAAATGAATGTCATTTTGTGTTGGTCTTCGGGTTTGATTTGTATTTGATTATATCTCAAAAAATTGTCCTTGAAAGAAAAGGCTTCGCAACCAGCAAATTCATCAATGATTTGGTCGATGAATGGTGTTGGAAAATTATCTTTGGGACATGCCTTGTTCAAATCATGAAAATCAGTACATACATGAATCGTGCCTTGTTTTTTATTGACTGAAACAGGATTTGACACCCATTGAGTCGAATGGATAGGATAGATAAAGCCTGCCTTTAGTAATTTCTCAACCTCAACCTTAATGGGTGCTGCTTTCTTAGGATTAACTGGATGAATCTTCTGCCGAATAGGCTTGGCATCAGGATACGTTGTGATCTCATGTTCAACTATTTTTGGATTGATACCTGGCATTTCCTCATAGGACCAGGAAAAAATGTCGCGGAATTCTTTGAAAAGATCTGTGTAGATTTGAATCTCTTCGGGGGAGCAATCTGCTCCGACGAAGACATTCTCCATGATGCCAGGGTTTCAGGAGATATTGATCGTTATAGTTTCAATGATATTTTCCATATTGCCCTCAGCATAAATTTCGTGTGTAGCTAAGAGATTAATAGGGCACGACTAATCTCCCGTCATGGTCATGGTGAATTCTCCTGCTTCGATTCGACTTAACTCTAAGAGAAAATATGATCTATGATGAAGGTCTTCCCAAGGTTTGTCTGGACTAGTCATTGCTTCGATTACTGCTTCGTCAGAAGGCAAGACTAAGTCTAACGAATCGGTGTTAGTGAGAGAACTCTGAGCCCAAATAGGCTCTAGAAGTGGATCTAACTCTTGTGCAGGAGTCAGATCTGTGTTAGCTGAAGCTTGCTAGACTAAAGAGTACGCTACTTCAGTTGTAGACAAGGGCATGGACATGCCCGTGTGCCTTGTCTCATCCATTGTGGCCAATGGGGAAGGAAGTATCCATGGATCCTTGAAGTAAGTCATGCAGAACAACGAAACTTGAAAAATCTCAACCTTATGGTGATTGGATATAAATTTGATATCGCCGTGAGGGGGCGGGTAATCAAAGGTACCCATCAAGGATGGGCACAAACCAACTCCTACGTTGACGACACCTAGTTGAGGATTATCAATCATCGGGACCGTGGATGCCCCCAGAGGAGGGCTAGGTCTGGAGAAAGAAAATTGATCAATGGTCACTATTGATGGCCCTCATGTGGAAACAACAAGACCCGAAAAACTGTAGCAACCACATATTGCATAGCATAAGTCCAACTCCTTCCTAGCAAGAGGTTATAGTTGAGGGGAGCATCGACTAACTCTACTTCAACACACATGGTCTTCCCTCCTAACTGCACGGGGAAAGAAGGAACGATGCCATGTTCTCAGAAAGAATGACCATCGAAAGGGGTGAGGAGAGTAGGTGGCGGAGACAAAACAGGCTGGCCAATGGCCTTCCAAAATGCTAATGACATAACACATGTTGAGGTGCCCTCATCAACCACCGTGTGGAATATATTCTGAGTAAAAGTTTTCATGGGATAAGCCACTACTATTTGAAATGCTACGTGGTAAGGCAGATGAGGTTTTAAGTCGGTTGTATCCAACATGCTTGTACCCAGATTACAAGTCTCAGTAGAGCCTAAAGCGGTTAACAAGGCTTTCCTCTGAGAAGGGTAGCTTTGGAGGACCTCCAAAGCGGACATTGCACAAGGGGTTTGTGATAAATCTTCCACCACAGAGTAGTTCTGGGCAGCCCTTGCGTTTGGGTTATGAGAAGCTTTTTTAAATGCGCCTTTTGGAATGCGTGTCATTGTTTCACCCAACGTCTTCTCAATATGTAGAGGAAGAGAAGGGAGTTCAACTTCTTTACCTTTCTCAAAAGTGCTTGGTTTACTATAGTCATGTGCTCTAGTTGATATAAAAGCATCACCCCTCACCATGTATACGTTCACGGATGCGGGGTTGTTCGCCGATGGAGGGGGTTCTTGGCCTCCCCCTTCCATGCTTTCCAAGGCTTGGGTTAGATTTTGCCCATGCTGAAATGGATTAGTTAACACAACAAGTTGTTGCTGTGTCACAAACTTTTGGGCCTCTGCAAGCCGAGGACATAGATGGGTCGGGTGGTCTTCCACGCACAAGTTTCATGGATACCTCACCTTCCGTTTCTCAGTGTTGTCCCCACCAACATTATTGGTAGGTTTTTTATCCCCCTTACCCTTCTTTCGTTGTTTTTTCTTCCCTTTAGGCTGCTAGTTGGCCTTTGGGTTAGTTGACTACACTGTATGTACCTCTGACGTTTTGGTAGGGGGAGCAGCCAAAGCAGTAGTTTGGCTAGCTGCTGTGTGTTGTATAGATAACTGATGCAACTGCTTCATCAATTGCTCAGCGGGCTTTGTTTGTGCTGAACCAACAATACCATCGACATGTGGTCCAAATCTCTTCTAGTTTTATCCAGTATTGAATGTGGTGCATCTGGCAAGATGTTGTATAATAAACTGGACTAAGAATAGATGAGCTCAAACTGTTGAGCCCTCATGATGGCATCTTCTTCAAAGAAAAATCCTAACGTCGCGATGTCTTTGGATAATTCCGGGACCAAAGACTTAAGGAACCACTCAAGTAGGAATGCTGGTGGGACTGGCACCTTGATTAAACTCTTCCGGCATCTCCATTCTCGGATGTGATCAAAGATATGGTTTGCTGTTGTCTGTTCGAAATTGGCGAGTAGCTCTGTGCCAGCGTCATATCTCATAGGTAACTGGAAATGGTTCAGGAAAGCCATTGCCAGTTCACAAAAGGAAGAGTATCTTGAGCGATCGAGCTCAATGTACCATTTTGTGACACTCCCAATGAGAGTATGTTGAAACAATAACAACTATATGGAGTCATCTTTCAATGAGTTAGATGAGCACCAAAGATGAAAGGTAGTCACATGATCTCCTGTATCTTCGTTAGGCTTGGCTTCGAACTTTGGAATGTCTGAAGGCAACTTCATCAGCATCGGAGGCCAATGCGGATCGTGACAAATAGGGTCATTCAACAACCTTGTCAAATCTGGCAAGTGCAAAGTTGCCAGGAAGGGAAGTTTGGGTTGTTGGTAATAACCTGGGAAAAAGGGGCCTAGGGTTTGACTGGCACCAGGTTTCTAGGAAAAGTTTGGTTACTGGCCCAGAATCTGGTAGAAACCATGGCCCTGGCCAGCATATGGATTTTTCATATGTTGAGACATCATCGGCTGATTTCCCAAATAGGACATAGATTGTTGGGCATGAATTATATTCGAAGTACTTTGGGAAGGGTTACCCCATGCTGGTCCCGTGGGGATAGACATAGTAGTTTGTCTGGGGTTCCATTGATTGTGGAAAGAATTACCCCAGGTTGGCATTTCGGATGAGGGAACGGATCCCTGCCAAGAATTCCAAGGGCCTGATGTGGAAGAAATTCCTAGGTTTTCCCCCTGTGCAGGAATAGCACCCTGCATAGGAGTAGATTGTTGAAAAATGGGTTTTCCCCCAGTCGGGAAAGCGGCTGACAAGAAGGCATTGTTACCAAACGTTTCATTCAAAGAAAATGGTGTCGAACCTACCAACATATTATACGAAGATGGTCCTTGAATCCCTGCTCCAAATAAACTATTGTGTGTAGGTTGCCGGGTGGATTGCTGATGCGAGCCACCGAGTGAAGGGGATGAAGGAGGGATATGAACTCCTCCATAAGGGAAAGCATTAAAAGGAGTAGGAGTGCCCCCCATGTGACCTTGCAGAGGAGCGCTAGAGCTCCCTACCCCCAGACCTAAAGTCTGTAAAGTGGAGTAGGAAAGTACAGGACTTGTACCCGAACTAGGCATCCTGTATGAGAATGGAGGGCCTGTCGCACTTGGTGTGAAAGGGGGTGAGGCCGCCACCGAAGATGGTATCAGACCATTGTGTGAGGTAGTTGTGATTGAAACCATGGTGGTTTGGACTGGTGACGGTGGGTTAGGAGGTGGAAACGCTCCTGTGGTGACAACCATAGTGGGAATTGAATAATTCCTAGAAGAAGTAACAACATTTGTTTCCATTGCTATGTGCGACATTGTCTGGCGCTCGTAAAATTGAATTGGTATGATGAAAGGTGCCAAGAACTCAGTGGTTGGGGTTTCAACTGGGCCAAGAGCATTTGCACCAAGGTCCAAAATGGTCGATTCCTCTGGATGTTGGTCAGGCACAATTGCTTGTGACCTGGTTGCTTCAAAAGACCCTTGTTGGTCTAGCTTTCTCCTTAATGGTGGCGGGGGTGGCTCCAGTGTAACCGGCGGTAGGCCAAGAAGCCTTTGTGATCGGTGGAGATCAGGATCCTCCACTATGTGAGAAGATCTAAGACACTCTAAGGTAGTCTAAACATTCAAAAGTAACACACACTAAAAAAAGTCCCTAGAAGATAAGATAGGCAAACACTAAATTAATTGGAAGAACAGTTACAACAACCAACACTAGAGAAACTTACCAGTGCAAGTGCAACTTGAACACAGAAGCACCCTCTGGGTATACTCTGTGAAGTGTGGCTTGATGTATGTCCTAGGTACTACAGTATACCCCCGTAGTCACTCGTGTAAGTCCCTAAAAAGATGGGCAACTAGGTTGCCAGCGTGCAAACAGTCACCAGGTGGGTACAGTCGAAAGTCGGGTAGACCACAATGAGCAGGGTATCGAGCTCGAAACCTGTCAATGGTATCGAGAGTAAATGGTACAGAAGACAAATGAGGAACTCAAACATATTTGAGACCCACGAAGCCCCGTGGCAAATGCAAACGACGGAATCCCAGGACAAGCCCTCTATATGTGTTCTCCACTATGATTGGTCCAGCTTTGGAGGGGTTATCTTCGCTACCTTTCCGAACGTGACCTTATGTTTATCCCTTGTGTTAGAGGGGGGTCCCAGATAACTTCCATGATACTGTACTTATACACTCCCTAAATTAGACTCCAATGTTTGATTTGAAATGGCCTTGAAGAGTTTCCTCTCCAACCTAATCCAAGGCCCTAATCCTGAACTAGTTGGTTAACCCTACAAACATGAAAGTATAATAAATTTTATATTTTAGCGTTAATTTTATGGCTTTGTCTTATGTCAAGGGGTATGGAAATGAAACTGATGATGTGTAAAAGACAAAAGAAAAAATGAGTAAAAAGATGGAAACAAAAATTTTTCTTAATGCAAAATTTCAACAACTTTTCAAATTTTTTTTTTTAAACTTTTCTAAGATTTTGGACAACAAACTCAAAATAAATTCCACTTGACAACAAGCTACTTATGATCTAAGTAAACTGCAAAAAATTATGAAATAACGACTTTTCCCTGGCTAATAATGTAGAAACAAACTCTTCAAACAAACAAGAAAATGAAAAGAGATTTATTTATTTATTTAAATGCTAATAAAGAAAAAAAGGAAAAATACCAACAAGTAAAAACCAAGAAATACAATTCTGGCCTAAACGCAGATCGTAGAGAATCACTTCAAGAAATCACACACTAGCAATAAAAAAAAATAAAAATGACTCACACTTGTCTAAAAACCTTAAAAAATTCTTTTATTTTTATGACAACTTTTTAAATGAGAAAAAGCAAGCTAAAGGTAAGGTTAATCCTAAGCTACTGACTGCTAATACAGAGATTCAAATACCTGAGAGGTATAATTCTCATCAAGGGAAAGGATGACTGCCTTACCCTCAACAGAAATTATCCTGCACAAGCACACTACTGTTAATCCAACAGCTAGCGTGTGAACGTGAGCTGTATAGAGATAGAGGGTGTGTACACGCGGGATGGCCTTGTACAAGCCATGTGTATCTCTAAACTTTGAGAAAAACTAAAAATATATAGACCAAACCAGGAAGAGACCACTGATATTGATAACCAGGGTCTCCTGAAGGCTTGGATACTCTTTTTAACAGAAAAAGCAAACAATGTAAGAAAATTTTTATAAAGCAAAACAATCTGAGATAAGACTGAAAACAACCAAGACTCAGATAGAATTCTAGAAAACCCCTAAGAACATGTGATTCTGACAGGGAAGAGGATGACTACCTCAAAAATTCTCTGAACTCCACACGCTACTGCCACTTCTTCAGCTAGCGTTCACACGTGGGATGTAAGAGAGTAGGGCATAGGTACACACATGTAGACCTTATTCAGGACACATGTACCTATGTGGGTCCCAAAAAAAAACATAGTCAAGAAAATGATAGAGAAATATGGTATGGAAAACCAGACTCCTTGTTAGCTCAGACCTTACAGAAACTAAAAGAAAAAACAGGCAAGAAAAACTAGTCTTTAAAACTACCCAAAAACTAAATAAAATTCCAGGAACCCTAGAGAGTCTCCCCAGTATGGTCGCCAATTCTGCTGTGAGGGAAATATCCTTACGGACTAGCAAATAGGGTTAGAATTTGAATGGAGATATGACCTATAGAAAATCTACTTTCTACCTTCGTCCCTAGACTTAAATCCCATTTCTTTTCAGTAAATGCAATGGCTAGATCAACCTACCTCGTTCTGGGCATTCGATGTCAATCCCTTGTCATACTTGATTACTTGTTTGCAGTTCTCCTTTCCAACACTAACCTACATACAAGACAAGAAACAACTACACATGCATACTACCTATAGACTAACGGGTTAGAAATTCAAACATGTACTTAGCAAACTATGAATAACTCATGAATTGGGATGGGAAAAGCACTTTCTTTATTACTTTGAATGAGTCAAATTACAAAAGTTGAGACCGGCCACCGCTCCGTGAACCTGATCCTGGGCTCCTCTTCAACTATCCTCCACTGCTTTGCTTTGTATCTCCTTTGGCACAAGGAAAGGATAAAGGGTTGGGACAATGGGAATATGCAAATGGGTAGAGTTTCTTTGCTATATTTTTCCTCTTTCAAATGGGACCCCTACCCCTTCTTTTATAGGCTAGAAGGAGCTAGGTATTTGGACGAACCCTCTGCCATGCATGGCCAGGAGTTTCAGTTAACTCACCCACAACTTTTGTGTTCCGTCGGCAACTTTCCCTTTTTCATGCTTTTGTTAGTCCATGTGGGTTGTTTTAGGTCAGCTAGCGTGTACACGCATGTAATAAAGGAGTAGGGCATGCGGGCCTTTATAAAAGAGGTTTTTTAAAGAGTTGTTCAACAGTGCTTTGGCAAAGAAGGGATATGAGATGGCCTGATGCCAGGTGAGCATGTTCCATGAGATTTCATAGGTACATGAGTAAGTCTTCCACATAGGGTTATCATCTTTCCTTTAAATGATCCTATTCCTCCCAATGAAGGAATTATAGTAGGCTTTCCCTAAATTTCCCAAGTACTTTCTGGAATAATGTTCACCTGTGTTTCTGCATCCAATACATAGTCTATGTCGAAGTCTCCTATTCTTGTTTCTATGCACTTCTTCTCTTTTAATATCTCTGGTAAACTGATGTCTCTGTGATCATTTAATGTTTCTTTCATCTTCAATAATATAGCCCATGATTCTTTCTAGTTCTCTAGTATATCCTTAGTCTCTTAAACTTCTTCATGGTTTTCTTGTCTCATATTCATATTTTCAACTTTAGCAATCATTCTAGGGCAATCCAAAACTTTATTACCAACAACTTTACCACAAATAAAAATAGGGCCTGTACTAGGGCATTCCTTAGGAAGATGCCCTAGTCTTTTGCAACTATAACAAAGAGTCAATCCTCTCTTTATCTTAAACGATCCCCAACCTTTCATGTACTACGCACTGGGATCGCAGTGATGGACCTGCAAAAAATTCTTTCTAGGATCTTGCATCAACTTGTTACTCCAAAAATTCTTTCTATGCATATGAATAACATATCTTTCATTAACTTGACCAGATCTATTCATATCAAATCTTCTTTCTTCTAGCTATGCCCTAGTTTTCAGACTAGTATGAAATCTATCAAACACAACTAGGTACATTCTTTCGAAACAAAAATTTCCACTTATCTTACCTTTATCAGAAAACAAATCTTTAAAACCTTACCTCTTTTCTTCAGATCCGACTCCCTTCTTAGCACAGATATTCGCAAGTCAAGTAGTATACTGCGCACTACAACAACAGATCTATGCACATATATTTCTCTTTTCTTCAGTTCCCAACAATCACAGTTTTAGGTTACGGCAACAGAACCATTTGTTGGCACAAGGGAAGACCCGAGGTTCAATGCTTCAACAACGCATCAACAAAACCCTAACTACCGACCCTTTCGGCAACACCTGTGAAGTAGATGAAGTCTCACCCGAGGTAGTGTTAGAAAAATAGGACCGTGGAGCAATAAAATAAAACAAATGCAGAAACAAAACACATAAAACACACAATACAAGAGAGACACAGATTTATGTGGTTCACCCAGTGTGGGCTACGTCCACCATAGAAATTTCCAGGTCCTTCCTTTATTATTATCCAGCAAATGAAGGGATACAACCTACAACAAAACCCACTGTAACTTCCTCTTCTTTCTCTCATAGTCTCCTCTCTCAGAATACAATATTCACCATCAACCATAGCCGTAATACATTTCCATCATAAAAGAGGGTTGCCTTTTAGGGAAAAAAACCCTAACATAATCTCTATCGTTAGATCTGCGACCTTATAATGAACGGTCCAGATTTACAATGAAATTATAATATACTTTTATAAGGCAATTTTTTCTTCAGGGGATTTTCCCCCGAACCCCCATCGGGCGACGCTGGCCCCGAACCCCCACTGGGGGGCCACTTGCCCCCAGGCCCCCCAGACCCCGTAGAGGGGGTACCCCCCATCTGCACTCCCTCGCGTGGAAGAGTGTACATACTTCTGGGGTGTAAATACTTCATGGGGTATAAACATGGATGAAAGTAAAAGACCTATAAATCAAGAAGATAATTAGGCTCCAGAACCAACAGGTAGAGGTAGGGGGGTTTAGGAATCATGCGTATACAACCTATTTGGAACACAAATCTATGATTACAACACTTTAACAAAGCACTTAGCCAATAATATGCATTAGTCTTTGACCCTTATTCACATCACAGGAAAAAACCCTAATTACAGAGAAATGCATTATTCATCAAGATCTAAGCACATCTAACCATTCAACACATAACATCAAATTAGATCTAGTATTCATTCACATATAAGACACTAAGCTACTATATCAGATGAATCTAACATACATAAATATTACAACATTGAGCATAAATCACATCAATAACATATCAGCCACATCACACAAAGCAACCACAACATAGGATATACGTGGTTCACCCTAGTGTGGGGCTACGTCAACCAACTCTTCTTCTCTTCTTATCAGTCTCTTCCAATATTCTTACATGCATAGAGCCACAAAGAAAACTCTGCATAGGATAGGAGATCTACATGCACCTCACCAGATCCTCCTTCCTTGAGTTAGGTCCAAGCACAAAGCCTCTACATCGTTTGTGCACAAATCCTTTTACAATCACTTGCACTTAGCTCTGCAAGTCGTAGCACACAGTATGCACAAAACCAATTGAAAATACTTGCACTAAGCCACACACATCCACTACTACTTCTTACATTTCTTATCTCCCTATTTATACATTACAAAAGAGGCCTAAGCATGGATAAACCCATGGGCCGACATCCCATACCCGTTACATAAACCCTAAACCCAAAAAACCCACAAAAGTGGGCGAGATCCCGTGATCCTTGCTTCGCCTGGGTGCTCTGTCTTCGACCAGTATGTCAAAGTCCCAAAAGTGGTCAAACACAACCAAGGTTCTCCAAAACTTGGTCGAGGGCCAAGAGAATATCTAGAGTGACCTTTCATGATTTAATTCTTTAATAATTAGGCGGCTCCAAAACTCCAGAGATATTATGATCGTTTGATCAATCATAATACTTCATCAACGATGGATATCACGTGTGTCTTATTTCTAATTAACCAGAAATGAATTTGATTTAAAATTCAAAAGTTATTTTCTAAGTTACCGTTTTGGGAAAGATTATCTTTTCATGAGGTGAAGAATATAAATCTCAAAGTTCATAATTGTATGTGTTCCAACATAGGCTCCATCTGGGGATCGTGTGTCCCTGTGAGACGTGGAATAACAATAGACCAAGTACCTTTATTGGATAAATGGATTCATTACTGTATTTCTTGGAAACACTTTTTGGGAATTAATAATACAGAGATAAATGGAACTTTGACCGAATCTCAGAAAACCTTCAAAACACACCTATTTATTGATCTCAAGTTAGTCTATTAATAATTTCCCTATCCTAAAAATGAGTTTGGATTTGCTTAAGATAATCAAAACAACTTTAACTGAAATATTGGACTTTGGTTGATTTCGTTCGCTTCAAGGTTAAGTGAATTTAACAATTTATTCAGGGAATCCCTTGTTGGTTTAGAATGTAAATATTACCAGAAAGAGAACTAGATACCAGAGTATGTTATATACATGTATGCTAGCCTTACAAATATCATAGATATTACTTCACTTCCAACAAGCCTGTTCAGTACCCCAGTGAAGTTATATACATCTCCCATTGAATTTCCTTTCACCACTTCGATTCACATTTTGTTGAGATGAGGGCAATCATTACATGGATTTCCTTTCATCATCTCTTTTTGGAAAAAATGGGGTCAATTGAATTACAAATTTCTTTTCACCATTTGTCTTGGACTAGATGAGGGCATTCAGATTATGAATTTCCTTTCACCATCTATCTTATATTTTAATATTTTTGAAGTTGGGGCAATCAATTTGTATGTATCATACAAGGGATGATATCTGCTTAAACTTCAACAACGAAGGTTTGTCAACAATTTTTGATTGTACTATGAACTAATTTTCTCCCGGTCTTAAATACGCCTTCACCTATAGGGAAGATTTATGGGAATTTTGATTTTTCAAGGATTGATCTTGAGTGAATTAATCAGTTTAAAATTTGATAGAAGAGATAAAGCTACCAGGATTAGCCTAGACATACTTTCTTTCAGTTAAAATCATAGGAATCATAAATATTTTCACCTAATCTCGTTTTGAAGGTATGTTTTTAAGTTTTCAGAGTCAAGGTGAAACTCTTTCTTTCTATGAAGACCAAGGGAAGGATAGAAAAATTCAGAAGTGAATACAAGCCTGGGTATAGGAAAAATAAAACATAATGAGGGTTCAAAAAGGGTCTGACGCGGAACAATCTCATTCCCACATAAGTTTGTTTATTAATTTTCAAAATTCCTTCTCGACCTCTTTTTATTATTATTTTATTTTTCTTTTTATTTCATTTTTTTCTTTTATTTTCATTTGATTTAGATAAGGCTTCAAAATTAATCTATAAATTGATACTTCTCTGATACTTAATTAGGTGACAATATTTACATGGGTAAAAACTCATTTATATTCGATAATATTTCCTTAGAATTTATCTTGAACTATGAGTATAGGAGTTCATACCTCATATTTCATTTATATTTTCAATCAAGCTAATGATTAATTCATCACCTATTTTGAAAGAAAACAAATGTTTTGACAACTTAGTGTTGGATTCTGATACCTCCTTGTCTCTCATCTGATAGTAAGTATTCTGCACGAGAACCAAATGGGAAAAATCAGAAAATTCCACATAATAGAAATGATATGCAGTAGAGACATTTTATATTTTCTTCTATGATATCAATTAAGACTTGTTTTATTTACAACAAAAGTAAAATTTGGGTAATTCACAAAAGGAAAATAAAACTACAAACATAAAACAAAAAGAGAACGCCAATCTAAAAAAGTATATACAATGGGAATCTGGAAAATTTATTATTGCATTAAATGTTTCAGGTAATGCCCATTGATAGGAGCGTGTTGGCCCTTGACCAAGATTTGAGGAACACTTGGTCATAATTGACCGTTTTTGGACTTTGAAAACCTATCAAAGATGGAGTGTTAGGCGAAGCAGACATCACAGGATCTCAGTCCACTTTTGGGTCCCTTTTAGGGTTTTGGGTTAATGTAATGGGAAAGGGATGTCAGCCCATGGGTTTACCCACGCTTAGTCCCACTTTTATAATGTATAAATAGAAGGATAGGCAATGTAAGAAAGAGTAGATGTGATTTCTTAGTGCAATTGGTAGTGCATCTATGTGATGTTGAATAAGTGCTCTGTGTGAACTCAATAAGGCTTGCAAGGCTAAGTGCAAGTTACTGTGTGGTTGCTATAGAAAGCTAAGTGTTGTAACGCAAGGAATAAGGATGTAGTGAGCTGCGCAGATCTTTTGACTTATGCAAAGAAGGGTTTGGAGGCTTTGTGCTTTTAATAGATTGAAGATGATAATAAAGAAGATGATCTTGTGGACGTAGCCCCAGGGTGGGGGGTGAACCACGTAAATCTGTGTGTTATGCTATGTGCTTTGATTCAATGTGTTTATCTTTGCTTATGCTATGTTATTTGATATATCCACTTATGATCTGTGCTTATTAGATATATATGATTGTTATATCTGATGTGTATGAGGATGCTTAGTGATGATCTACTAGATCTGATCCGAGTTACTATGGTTAAGTGCTGAAATACTGTAGATCTAAGTATTCACCGCAGAGCTCTGTGTTGTCTGAGAAGTATAATAAGGGTTGAATATTGATGAATGAGTGATTCTAAGTGCTCTGTAAATGATATAATCATAGATCTATGTCCCAGCTAAGTTTGCAGACACCTGAGTCTGCAACCACCCATGCCTCTACCTTGGGTGAGACTTCATCTGCTTCGCAGGTGTTTTCAAAAGGGTTGGTAGTTAGGGCTTTGTTGGTGCACTCTTGAGTGTTGAACCCTAGGTCTTCCCCTGTGATTGTTGGGAACTGAGGATGAAGAAACTTTTTGCAAAAGAAAGATCTATGCATAGATTTGTTTCCCTAGGTGCAAATTGTTACTTGACCTGTGGAGCTTTGTGCCAGGAATAAGGTCAGATATGAAGAGAAAAAGATTAGATCTAAAGAAAAGAAGCAATATCCAAATGCTCTATGATCTAAGAAAAGTAAAAGTGGAAATTTCTGAAAGAAGGAGGTCAGATTTGCAGAAAAAAGGTAAGATCTGTAAGCTCTGTGCTCTAATAAAGGTAAGAATAGTTAAAAGTTATTAGATTTGGAAGCTTTGTTCTCTGTAGAAGTAAGATAGGTGAAAATTTTTGTTTCTAGAGCACGGATCTAGGTATTTTTGATAGATTTTGTCCTAGCTTAAAACCTAGGGCATTAATAGATGAAAGGAAGTTTGATATGAATAGATATGATAAGTATAATGATAGATATGTTATACCTATGCATAGAAAGAATGTCTGGACTAAAAAATGGATGTAGGATCCTAGAAATAATTTTTTGTAGGTTAGCTATCATGATTCTAGTGCGTAGTACAGAAGAGGCTGGTGATCATTTAAAAGAAAGAGAGGATTAATCCTATGTTACAGTTGCAGAAAACCAGGCCATATAGCTAATGAATTCCTTGGTAGAAGACCTTGTTATCTCTGTTGCAAAGCTATGGACCATGAGGTATTGGATTTCCCTAGAATGATTGCTAAGCTTGAAAGGATAAATCTGAATCAAGAAGACCATAAGACAGATCTAGAAAAGGCAGAAACCCAACAAGTATCAGAGAAAGTATTAATGTAGATGAAAGAAACCCTGAAGGAACATAAAGATGTCCGATTATTAGAGATCTTCAAAGAAAAGGAACAATTTGAAGCAAGACCAGGGGACTTCAACATTGATTGTATTCTTGATGAAGAAACACAAGTGAAAATTATGCCATAAAGAACTTTGAAAGTTATAGGGAAGCCTTCCATGATTCCTTCACTAGGAGGAATAGGACTATTCAGAGGAAAACTAATAATGTTATGTGGAAAACTCACTTAAATATCTATGACAGTCAATGGAACTTCGACAAAAGAATATTTTGAGATTATAAAATTCATTGAGGATAGCGCCCCATTTACTATGCTACTCGGAAAACCTTGGTTTGAAAGAGATCAAGCCAGAAAGAAGGAAGGAAGAAGAGGTTTTAGAACAACAGAGACAAGAGTTAAAATATTTCATGACTAAAAGGATCGCATAGTTGATAGAAGAATAAGAGAACCGCTCGAAGTCGTCTGACACTAGAAACCCAGATGTTGAGGCCAAAGCTATGAAAAAGGCTGAAATTTCTACCCCAGACAAAGAAGAAGTGATATACCTAAACCCTAGGAGAGAGTCTCACTAGCACGAAGTGACTATGACCAAGGAAAATAAGTATCAACATGAGAAGAGAATCATCGAGACGAAGCTCATTGGAAAGAAGGATAGAAATCTAAGTAAGAAGAAGGCTAAGATTGAAAATTTATAGAATATCCTAGAGGGTACCTTGCAGCAAGACACTTTGCAGAATGGGAGCTTCGCCGGGATATCAGAACAATGACATATGCCACTTCGCCGAGGTGAAGTAATATAGCCGTTGGAAGCCAATATAACCATTTGACTACCGCTTCAAATGGGTCGGGAAGCATTTATGGCTCACCACTAGACCTTTAGACTGCTCCATAATGGACATAACATAAGTTAATGCAGCCTCATACCCGTTGTAAGCAGACCATTGCCAAGTTTTCTTACTTACTGAGAACACTTTTTGCTAAGTGAGAATTTGAGCCCAAAATCTGAGATTACTTCACCCTGTGGTCATTGCCTTGTTCCCATACTATTCACTGTAGTCTCTAAATTCATTTCACACTCAATATTGTATGTTGGACGAGCTCCAGGGATGATTTTAGGGGCTAAATTTCACTCTTGGGATAATTTTCCATGGTTTTTGCCAAAAAAAATTCGCTATTCTAAAAATGATTCGCCCAAATTCTATAGGATAAAATTATATTACCTTAAAAATCGCCAAAAGTTTATACAAACTATATAAAATCCTTAGAATCTTGAATATTTTAATAAAAATAAGGCCAAACATTTATAGTTGGAATATGAAGGATTAGTAACATTCGCCTAGGTTTCTACATTTTAAAATAAATTTCCATCCTTAAAATCATCTCTGACGAGCTCAATGCTATTGAGAAAGTAGTTGCAGAAGTTTTGATTGACTTAATGACTGAGAGAGTCATGTCAGAGCGAGGATTATCTACAGGAGTCCAAGCATCATCAATAAGAGGACTCTAGGCCTCCCCTTCCACTGCTCATGTCGGTCCATCCCAACCGACCGATGAGAAATGAACCAAGCACAGGGATGACATCGCAAATGCCAAGCTTATCCCATGCATTCTACCTACTTACTTACCACCTCTAAGCGATGCCATCAATTGTGATAGTGTACCTCGCGACTTCGAGTACACTTTGATCGCCGCATACCTTCTGAAAGGGGTGCGCACAGTTCATGCTGACCAGGATAAGCTAGTAGCACTGAAATTTAGTGATTTTAACCTTGGAGATCGTAAAGTTTACAACATGTTAGCCCCACATGAATACTTAACCAGGAACAAAGGAAAGAATTCTAAGATTGTCCCTTAGTCATGGACCCAGAACCTCGAGCAGTCCACAATGCTTAATGTAATGAAGATCCCGCATTTCGGTAGACACCAGGAAGTCAATGCATGCGTCAAGTTGTTGTTGTCCTGCTACCATGGAGGATACTTATGGTTGGACCACCACATCACTGTGGATCCATCCTTGATCAATCAAATCACATGACTTAGTATGCAAGGCCCTGACCCACAGGAGTTTTACCTTGGAAAGAACCGAGCACTAGTGTAGAAGATAAAGGAAACTTATGGCGATCGCTACAAGGTAGCCTCTATCCAAAGTGGTGTAATGCAACTTGCCTGCTAGATGATCGCGGGCAAGCTACTTCATAAGAACAAACCAACACAAGTGACTGGATTCATAGTTGATATTGCAAGGAAGTGTGCCAAGGGACTACAGATGAACTGGGTGTAGTACCTTGTAAACCAGCTAGAGCTTGATTGCAGAGAAGTAGAAGACCAAGGGTATGAGTTCCACTTTAGTTGGTTGCTCATACTAATCACTTTCATTTCCTGAGAGATACTAGAAGGTGCCACTTTTTCAGAGATCAAACCCTTCGAACCACTGGCCGTGAAGTTCTGTACGCTGACTCCAATGACATGAACAAGTAGTGGCATCCAATGTCATCTTCCATGCCTATTAAAACCAATTGAAGAATGCAATCTAGTCTACACCGTGCCTCACTCCAAAAACACTTCATAGGTTTAGAAATTTGATAAAATTCAGTGCGGACCGCCACTTCACCTATGTCACAGCACGCGCTGATGAGAACAAACAACAACTTCTGTCATACTACAAGTTGACAGAAGAAGAATTGGAGCAGATTACTAAGGAATGGTCGGCGGACCTCCTTATTGTAGTGGACCCCATAGAAATGTATGACATGGATAGCCCTGAAGCTATGTTGGATACACCTGGACCAAGCAATACTAAGAAGGATGATGAAGCTCAAGATGTCCATAGCACATCCATGAAGACTACTTCGATATCACTTGCGTAGGGAGGTGATGTTGAAGAACTAGGAGGCACAGAAGTTGAGAAAAAAAAAGGCGAGGTTACTCCACCTAGAGAGGAGGAGGGTCCCTCTAAGAAAACTAATATTACCCCACCAAATCCCTCATCCCGAAATAAAACTAAGGCCACCCGGACTACATTTAAGACTACCCTCACACTAGACAACTTCGACTTCTTAGTCGCTGCGCTGAATGATGCTTCACTAGAGATCGCAGAAAAGAAAGAAGGGAAGTAGGAGGAGGTATTTAGCCAAATCAAGGGTGAACTTCAAGAAGTGTAGTAGGCACTCTAGTCCAGCCAAGCAGTTTCTACTGTGCCCTTGACAATTGGAACAACAGGAACAAGCGATGATCCCACCCAATTACACCAGATCACTGATAAAGTCGAAGGTTTCCTTCGACGAGCTCAAGAAGACATAGTGCAAGCCACCCAAGCTTTGACACAAGTATAGAGTGCACTTGTAGAAAAAAAGAGTAAGGAATAATAGGAAAATATTGCCCTACAAGAGAAGTGGGATGAGGAAAAAGCATAGTTACAACAGAGCAAGGACCCGTTGCTAGCAGAGAAACTTGAAGTACAGGAAAGGTTTCACAAAGCACTTCTCTCTGTGACGGTCATAGAAGTGAAGATTGAAGACGTGTCCCACAACAGGTGGAAAAACTTGAAGAAGTAATCCAACAACTTCAGTAGTGCATTGTAGATCTAGAACTTCTTACCGTGCCTAAGACTTCTCAAGAAATAAGAGATCTCATGGAGGCAACTTCCCATAGCACAGTTGGCCGGTTAAAATCCATTTCCTTGGAATACAAGCAGCTGAGAACTAGAAGCACCCAGACTTATGAGAACCTCACAGAGAATCTATAGTTGTAGGAATTGGAGGCACAGCTCCAAGAAGAAAATTAGCACGCAGATACGCTACAAGTGCAACTGAAGGCCTTGACCCCAATCGAAAGAATGAAGATATTTCCAGAACAACATACCGCCCAACAACAAGTACACACACTGCAAAGTTAAGTGATCGAAATCTCCCAACAACTTCAACCAATCCGAGAAAAAGAATGCCAACTGTTCACTGAAGTTGAAATCCAGGAAGGCGAGCTTGAACATGTTGTCATCACTGTGGAACAACACCTAGAAGGGACAGTAAACGACGTAGTGATCCAAGAGTTCATTGAGAAAGAGGTTGTCGCACTGCAGTAGGTCGAAGCAACTTGAGCAAAGCTCGAGGCATTTGATGTGGAATTGATTAGACCAGAGTGACTCGACATGACTCAAAGGTGAGTGTTGGGGGCTTGTTGGTCCTTGACCAAGTTTTTAGGAACACTTGGTCATAATTGACTGTTTTTGGACTTTGATAGCCTGTCAAAGATGGAGTGCTAGGCGAAGCAGAGATCACGGGATATTGGTCCACTTTTAGGCCCATTTTAGGGTTTTTGGTTAATGTAATGGGAAAGGGATGTCGACCCATGGGTTTACCCATGCTTAGGCCCACTTTTGTAATGTATAAATAGAAGGATAGGCAATGTAAGAAAGAGTAGATGTGATTACTTAGTGCAATTGGTAGTGCATCTATGTGATGTTGAATAAGTGATCTGTGCAAACTCTGTGCAAGTTACTGTGTGGTTGCTATAGAAAGCTAAGTGTCGTAACAAAAGGAAGAAGGATCTAGCGAGATGCACAGATCTTCTGTCCTATGCGAAGAAGGGTTTTGGAGGCTTTGTGCTTGTAATAGATTGAAGACGATAATAAAGAAGAATATCTTATGGATGTAGCCCCAGGGTGGGGGGTGAACCATGTAAATTTGTGTGTTATTATCTGTGCTTTGATTCAATGTGTCTATCTTTGCATATGCTATGTTCTTTGATATATCCACTTATGCTCTGTTCTTATTAGATATATATGATTGTTAGATCTGATGAGTATGTGGATGCTTAGTGCTGATCTACTGGATCTGATCTAAGTTACTATGGTTGAGTGATGAAAAAATATAGATTTGAGTATTCACTTTAGAGCTCTGTGCTGTCTATGCAGTATATTAAGGATTGAATATTGATGAATGAGTGATGCTAAGTGCTTTGTAAATGATATAATCACAGATCTGTGTCCCAGCTAAGGTTGCAGACACCTGAGTCTTGCAACCACCCTTGCCTCTACCTCAGGTGAGACTTCATCTGCTTTGTAGGTGTTGCTGAAAGGGCTGGTATTTAGGGATTTATTGGTGCACTCTTGAGCATTGAACCTTGGGTCTGCCCCTGTGCCAACAGAGCATTAATAATTTTTCCATCGAGATTTTCTAGTAAGAAGGAATTTTTCCCCTCAGCAGCTTCAATCTTGAATGGTCGGAACCAGAGATGGTCGAACTTGCCGTGTTTCCCTGCATCTTCTTTTCTAGCATCCCACTTTAAAACTAGAAGAAACTTCCTGTCTTTAGCCTTTTTATCCAAAAATTTCTTCATATTATCTTGGTACTTCTGAAGTTTGTCATCTACTTCGGCCCTATTTGATTATTTGATTTATCCTTCTTGTCACGTCATTTGCATCTTTCTATAGCTTGATCATAGGAAGAGTGGGATTGATAGGAAGGATGACATCAGTACCATAAACCATTTGAAAAGGAGACATACCTATTGATTTCTTGGTGTCGATTCGATTCACCCATAAGGCGTATTTCAAGTGAATGTGCCAAGCCTTCTTATTTTCTGTCAACACCTTTTCGATTATAGTCATCATACTCTTGTTGGATGCATCAACCAACCCATTCCCTTGAGGATATTAGGCTGTGGAATGTCCTAACACAATGTTGTATTTTTGGAAAAAATTTACCATCGCCATAGATTTGAAAGCTTGGGTGTTGTCAGTGATTATTTTTCGAGGACAACCAAATATCGATAGGATGTTCTCTTCCAAGAAATTTATTACTACCGAATCTGTAGCATTCCGATTTGGAATGGCTTCGACCCACTTTGTGAAGTAATCAGTAGTGGTTAAAATTCATTTATGTTGGGTGCTTGACTATAGATGGATTTCTTCAATGAAATCTAGACCCCATTGTTGAAATGGAGCTTCTTCTTTGACCGGGATTAAAGGTAGTGCAGGGAGATTTTTCTTACCAAAGAACAGTTGGAAAGAGTCACAGGCTTTAACCTTGGCATTTACATTAGTAAATAATTTTGGCCAATAATATCCATCTCTTAAAATCTTGTAGGCCATTTCCCTCTAGGTGTGATGTTCTCCACATACTCCTTCATGAAATTCATTTATGACTCCTTCTGTTTCAAATTCTATTAAGCAACTTAACAAGAAAAATAAAGGATCCTTCCAGTACAACTGGCTATCAATAATACAATATTTAATTGCGTGCAACTTCAAAGTTCTCGCCTTGGATGAAGTCATGTCATTCGGGCACTGAAGGGTAAGGAGGTATGACACAATATCACAATACCAAGCAGAGGAAGAAAAATTATCTTTGATTTGGATTGTAGTGGTTTGATCGTCAAGTTCTTCTATATATGGGATATATCCATGTGATTCCAGGTGGTTTATCTCGAGTGCCTTGAAATTTGATTTTGCTAACAATTTCGCCAGGCCCTGACCTTTGACTAGCTTGGTCGGTTTCACTTCTAGATCAAACTCTTGAATTTTATCCAACCACCAACCTATTTTTTTGTCACTGTCTGGTTGGACCAAGATTTCTTTGACAACACTTGTTGGCACGCAAGCGATTATTTTGGAATGCATCACATAGGTTCTGAAAGCTTTGAGAGCTTTCACCATTGCTTAAGCTTGTTTTTCAAGTATATCATATTTTAATTCTCCATCCTTGATAAATTTACTGAAAAAGGCTATCGGTTGCTCAAAACCTTCTTCATTCTTTTGCAGGAGAACCGCTGGGATAGTATGTTCAGAAGAGAAAGAGAAAATCAATAATTCCTTGGTATAGTCTAGACTGGCTAACATTGGTGTTTCGCCTATAGCTTTATTGAATCGCTCAAATTATGCTTTAGCTTCGATGATCCATTTCACTTAGATTTCTTTCTTCGACATATCTATAATCAATTTAATTATTTGAACAAAATTGGGAATGAATGTTCTCAAAAAGTTGATCTTTCCTAAAAAAGATTGAATTTCTTTTATGTTCCTAGGAATATTAATTGTCTCTATAGCCTCAACTCGCTTAGGATCAACCTTGATTCCTTCCTTTGACACTATATGGCCCAAGAGCTTACCTTCTTGCATAGAGAAGTGTGATTTCTTAGTATTGAGAGACAAACCAAATTTTTTGCATTTCTCAAAAGTTTATTTGAGGTGTACCAGATGTTCTGCATCAGATTTGGAAAAAAAGATTAGATCATCTAAGTAAATAACAACAAATTTGTCTCTCTCACCGATGAAATCTATATCCATCGCTCTCTGGAAAGTATCCCCCGTGTTCATCAAACCAAATGGCATTTAATCGTAAATGAAATTTCCCCACAAAGTGGTAAACACAGTATTTTCTTTGCCGTCTTCATAGACAACAATTTGATTGTATCCTAAAAAACCATCAATCATGGACATTTTGTTAGCTCCAACTACTTTTTCTAGGACATGATCCATTTTTGGTAGTGGGTAGTTGTCTTTGAGAGATGCTCGATTTAAATTTCTGAAATCTACACAAAGCCTTATTTCTCCATTTTTCTTCCCGATGGGTACCAAATTTTCTACCCATTTAGAATACCTGAGTGGAATGATAATATTTGCGTCAAGAAGCTTCTTGACTTCCCTTTATATCACTGGTTGGAGGATAGGATTTATCTGTCTAAGATTTTGCCTGAAAGGTTTGATACCATGCTTCAAAGGAATCTTATGTTCAATTATAGAGGTATCGTAAGTTTCTAGATCATCATAGGACCACACAAAAACATCTTTGTACTGTCCAAGAAACTCGATGTACTTACTCTTCATTTGGGCTGGAAGGTATTTAAATATCTTGACCAGTTTAGGATTTTCCACAGTTCGTATATTATATTCTTCAACCTCTTTAGGTTGAGGTCATAAGGTATATTTTAAAGGTATGTCATCATGGTCAAATAATATTTCTAAGGGGATCAGACCTCTACGGATATGATTGTTCTTAAGCACAAGAATACAGTGATTTTCGATCTTATCCTAGAACTTTTTAGGGTCTTCACCTTCCTGCATGACCAAGATAGGATCATTATGGTTTTCCTGATCTATGTGAGTCTCAAAGAACTCGTCATCCATTTCAAGGAATTATTTAATTTGTTTGTCATCTTCAAAGACTTTACAGTGTTGAAAATTATTTGGGATCGAAGGTTTGTGTCTCATTTCAATGTGATATTTTAGTTTTAGGATAGTAGGTGGTACAAACGCCACAATTGCTTTGGCTAAAGAGTCAACTTGTTGATTTTCCATTCTGGGGATAGAGTGAATATTAAAGGATGAGAAGAAATTATCTATCAAATCCCATGCGCAATTTATGTATGACCTCAGCCTTGGATGCTTAGCTTGATACTACTTCTTTATTTTTTTCACAATAAGCTCTGCATCACCATAAACTATTAGATGTTCAATTTTTAACTTTCTAGTAGCCTCTAGTCCTAAGACTAGAGCTTCATACTCACAGAAATTATTTGTATAATAAATCTCCCACTGTAACCTATATGAAAAGGGGATAACATATTCATCTCCTGGTGCTACAAATAACACTCCATCCCCTGCTCCTTCGCATGATGAAGCACCATAAAAAAACATTTTCCATACTCCTTCTCTACTATTTACACTTTTCTTTGTTTTTTCCACTTTTTTATTTTATTCTTCTGTACATTCTTTGAAATCATCATCTATCGATAATATACAATTTCCTAAATCCTGATCAACAATGTAGACTAGGTAATTGTTTGGATTTTGAGGGTCACTTACCATATATGCCAGTCTTGTTTCTCTGTACAGTCACGTGAATTGTCCGACAAAAATTGGGATTGTAGTGTAAGTCATGTAAAGTTGAAGGGATCTTACCAATTTGGCACCCCAAGACCTGGATAGAACCATGCTGTACTTGGCAGGGACGTCAGCAATGACTACATCCATAAGGATACTTTTTACAGGAATCTGAGCAAGATTTAATACCAAATCTTTGATCATGCCTAGACACTTAACTTTTCTGGAATCAAACAAATACAAGTCTTGATAAGGTCTAGTAATTTCGAGGCCTAATTTATCGATGATAACTTTAGGCATTAAATTATGGGAAGCCCCAGAATCTAACATGCAGTTGTGAAGTAAATGTTTGTGCACAATTAGTGTAATATAAAATGGAGCAACCAAATCCTTAGTGTTTTTGATATGTGGACCGAACATGATCGTAGGTCTTTCATCCTGCAGATTAATAACATCTGCATGACATTCAACATCAGAAAAATTTATCATTTTAGCAATTTTATTTTTCTAGATCGGTTTTTTTGCAAGCTCAATTAGAGGCATGGGGATTTTAATTTTATTAAGTTTGTTTTCTAAATTGAAACCACCGATTTATTTTTCTGTTCTCTGGTTTCAACTTGTGCTTTTGTATTTTCTGGTTTTTTAGTTTCTGTTGCTCTTGTTTCAATTGGTTTTGTTCGAGCAGCTTGTGTTTCAACTAGTAGTTTAGTAACAACTACCTCATTTGTTTATTTTGTGACAAAATATTCTTCGGTGGAACATTTGTAGGATTTTTTTCTATCGGCCTTAAATCATACTTCTGTTGGAGTTTGAGCATTATAGAGTCGATGAGTCATTGATAGGTAGATTCTCCCAGATTGTTAATACTTTCCTCATTATTAAAAAGGGGTTCCAAGTCTAAATAATTTTCATAATCTTGCCTAGTTAAATGAGGCTCTAGATCGTCATCACTAAGGTTGTTTAGATCCTCTTCTAACTCCTCATAATTTTTCATGTCATCCCTTTGCATAAAATTTTTCAGTTTTAAACAGGGCTTGGATCTTTATCTTCATTGTTTACCTGTCTTTGTTGTATCTGAGGGTTAGGATTTATTTTGAACTGATTCCTAATGTAAGTATCAAGTTTGACCTGATCTAATTCCATCTTGGATATATTTTTTGATAAATCTTTGATTATCTTGGCCATCTCATCCATTTTCTATTCTGCGGACTTCCCAGATCTAGATGGTCCTGCTTGTTCTTTGAAACACCTAGGTTCTTTGGTTCCCATATTGACCTTATTTTTTAATTTCTCAGATGCCATTATATTAGATTCAATTTCTATGGAATCATCTTGCATTCCTTCTACAGTGGAAGATATTCTTTCTCTTAAGAGGAGAGAAAAGTCAGGTTCAAAGGCCCCTGTAAAAGTTACATTTGCAGCAGGTTGAGAGGGTTTGACTTCAGCTGGGATTTTGTTGTACAATTTGTTGAACCTATGAGTAAATTCAAGAATTGATTCAAAACTATTTTTCCTTAAAGCCTTGAATTCAGTCAAATAATAGAGATGGTCCTTCTTCTCTCCCCACTGTCTTAGGAAGGCATTTTCTAGATCATCATATGACCATATGCAACTTGTTGGGAGTCCTCGGAACTAGGTTCTCACTTGTCCTTCAAATGTTTGTACTAACAACCTTGAGTAGACATCTTCGTGTTTGATGCCAAGGATATTAGCAAACTGGTCAAAAAAGGCTATGTGTTCGGTTGTGGTTAAATCTCGTTCTCCCATGAATTTTGGTAGGTTTTTCATATAATTTTCAGGAAAATTATGAAGGATGACATGAAGGACCAAGGGAGCGTATCTGGCAGCTACCTTGTCAAATATTCCAGGGGGCAGAGCTTACCCTTGACCTTGTCTTCCTGCTCCTCCACCTCCGACGCCACCTCCTCCAGTAGCAACCATTGGAAGTATAGGAGATGAACTTCAGGAATTAAAAAAGGGATTTTCAAAAACTTCGAGGGACTAAAGTGGTGAATTTTCGACTACTTCAGGATGTGGTGAAGGAAGTTCCATAAAAAAGTCATTAGGAGATGAAAAGTCTAGAATAGGAGGAAAAGGGAAATGTGGACTGGTTTCCCCAGATTTACAAGATGTATATACAGGAGAACCGATAGGGTATGAATCAGGGTATAAAATATATTCTTTAGTGTTTCGGGAAACTGAAACCTTTACTTTGGGAAAGGATGTAATCGACAGGGTGTTGACAACATCAAGTATCGAAAGTGATCCTTTGTTTTGATGAGTAGGAGTATCACTCAAGTCAATCTCAACTTTTATCTTGGGAACAATTACCTTCGGTTTCTCAAGCTTAGCCTCAGGTTTACTAGTTGATGCCTCCATAGAGGGTACTTGTTTAAGATTCACTTCAGGGGTTAGTTCTTCAATTGGAACCTTAGCATTAACCTATGTAACTTTGGGTTGATATACTTTACCTACTGATGCAATAGTTGATTTGAGGTATCCCTTTGTTTTCAACAACCTTTTGGGATCTGATACTGGTGTGGTCTGCTTATCGTCTGGATTCTTCTTGGTATTCTTTTGACTAAATGCTAGTTTTCTCTACAGTGAAGTCGCTAAGTGAAAGATAAAAATAATCCTTATTTGTGTGTTCAATCTTTGTTCACTATCGAAGATAGAAAATTTACCTTGTCATTTTCCCAAGGAAAAAATAACTTTGTTTCTCTATCCCCGACAACGATGCCAAAAAGATGTTGTTCTTGAGATTAAACTTAAGGCTCAAAGAGTAATGTCATGCATCAGGAAAAATTAAAGAGAATGTTTTTAAAGAGTGATTTTTCTACCTTTAGTTATATGAGAAAATATCCTTAAATGAAATTAACAATATGGTAGTACAGAGGCCGTATTTCATGTTTGAGTCACAAATGCAATATCAAATGGTGTGAGAGAAAATTACAAAAGTGTTAAACAAAACAAGGCATCAATTGCTGAAGAGTCTTACCTTGTTGCAGTGGAAGACAAATAGATAGTGAACCCTTGAACATAGTATAAAGTATAGTAATTCACACAACTTGCAGGTTTTGTTTTACTCACAATAAATATAGAGGAAAAACTGTTCACTTAATAGATTATTGATATAATATGATTACAATATTTGTGATACTAAATTGAAATCAAACATTTATCAAGGAATTTCATAAAGAAATGTTGAAATGTGGAAATACAAAAGAAACACATAACCCAAACTGAAAAAAAATTGGAATCTCTATCTACACTTGTATTAATACTAAAAAAAGAGAGTTTTCTCTATTACATCCGGCAAGAAGCAGCCTCTGATAAATCTTGAATCTATGTAGTTATACAAAACTGTCACAACCCAAAACGGTTGGACTTCTTATAATAAAAATAACAAATACTTGAAATAGGACAACAATGTGTAGAATATGACGAGCTTCATTGGTATTCCCCTCCATCTCTTCATTTGATTGCAGAAACACTTCCTTTGCTCATTCCTTTAGGTCGGACACATATGTCATCTGGTCTTCTTAATAATTTGGCATAATATCTTAACCGTTGTAGTTTTGTTGCCATCTTTCCCTCCGGCTATGTTAAGTAATGCAATGACATTTTCTTACCTGCTCACAACTATGCTTGCTTTTCCATACTCAATGCGTTGGTTGCATCTGTCTAAAAATTCCACCGCCAACTTTGATGGCTCAATTGTTTCATTCACCTCGAAAGTGTATAATTTCCTTTCTACTCGAGGTAGCCTTTCTTGGATTCTTTTCACTTCTTCAGCTAAGTCCTGGAACTATGAACTTGAATTCACTATAAATTTATTAATTTTAAGAAGTTCAATCTAGATATTCACAATCCACATTTGAATCATTATCATTAATTATTCATAAATTTCATTAATATTCGGCGGTTCGCGTTTGGGAGTTTTAGATGAGATAGAGTGAGAATTTCCTGAATCCCGAATCTGCGAAGGTTAATCCCTAGATAATCGCTTTTAAAACCTTAATTAATCATGTTTAAAAAACGTTTGTTAACTTCAAGTGTTTTGGGGGTTCAGACTTCATGAACTTTAAATGTATCTTAAGGGGAAATCCCCAAAACCTGAAACTACGAAGTGATTAATTATCCGATAATCAATTTTAAGTCTTAATTAATCATATTCAACTTTAAGTGTTTTTAAAATTCGGACTTCAAATATTTTGGGCTACAATGAAGGGTAAACATCCAAACCCCGAAGTGCAAAGTCATTAATTATCTCTTGACCATGATCAACTTAATTAATTAAAGTTTAATACTTCAGCATTTTGGTGCTTCAGTGATTTGAGAATTAGTTCTTTGTTGTATTTTTGAAGGGTCATCTCCTGTAGTGACGTGTTGTAGATGACATCATTCTAGATGACATGTCAAGAAAAGTGAGGTGCCATGTGTTACTTAGAATCATATGAATCTTCCAACAAAAAATTTAGAAATGGGTGCCACTTGTCAACTGAGGGAAGACTCAAAATATACACATGAACCACGACTCGTTTCCTTTAAAGGTTTAATAAAAGTGATAACATACACTTTCAAGTTTCATGGATTTTATCATTAAGACTTATCAAAACAGATGAAGCACGAAGATCTAGAGTGAACTTTAGTGATTTACTTCTTTAATAATTAGGCAGCTCCAAAACTCCACAGATATTAGGATCATTCGATCAAACAAAAAATTTCATCAACGACGGATATCATGCGTGCCTTATTACTAATTAAACATAAATGAATTTGATTTAAAATTCAAAAGTTATTTTCTAAGTTACCGTTTGGGAAAAATTATCTTTTCATGAGGTGAATAATATAAAGCTCAAAGCTCAGGATTGTATGTGTTCCAACAGGCCCCACACTAGTTGTTGAAGAAAGAACAACAACAAAAGGAGGAATTCAATATTAAAAAGAAATAAAGTAAAGGGAATCGACACGTATCATCTGAAGAAATGATTTCATACTCTCCTCCCAGTAACAACAATAAAGAAAGTTAAATGTACTCAAGGTCATAATATGTCCAAGAAGTCTTACAAAATGGAACTCAAAATAACCATACTACAGTTGAGTCAACCCCTGGAGGAAATTTGAACCCACTTGACTCAACCCAACAAGAAACTGGCCCAAAGAAAAGCATATAGGAGAGGGAGACACAAATATTTAGGGGATATAACAGACCACCCCCACGCATAAATCAATTGACGTAGAACCTATCAGAGTGCCATCGGGTGGTTCAGATCCTCTAGGGAAATCCAATGAAGAAACAAAGAAAGGTCGTATAGAGAAGTACACTGAACCTGAACAATCCACTTCTCATAATGGAGAAAAAAGGGAAATAGGACAATAATGATAGAAAAGGGTCTCCTAGGAATGTAGGTCCTCCACCAGAAAACCCTCCTTTAGGAATCCCTCATAAGGATCAGTCGGACCCTCCTAATAAGACTAAGAATAAATACCAAAATGATGCAGCAGGTCAAGGGAATAATGGAAAGGATGGAAGTAAATACCTCGAGACACAACCATAAGTAGTGAAAATAATGAAGAGAATATGGGAAATGATGATCAACTAAATAAAGACAACAGGTTGGATAAAGATTAGGAAAAGGAGACTAGAAAAAATAAATAATGAATAAATGTGGAAAAGAATAAGAAGAAGAATAATAAGAAGAAGAATAAGAATAATAAGAAGAATAAGAATAAGAAGAAGAATAAAATCCATAAGAAGGAAAGTACTTAAAAAAAATTTAATTACACAACTTTTAAGCCAGTCGGGTTGACTGAACTATATGTAGAAATGTTGTTGGACCCAGTAGTAGAATATGATGAGAATATGCTTGAATTATACAATGGATTCAAAAAGGAAGTGACTAATAGATGGAAGAAGGCCATGAGAGATGTTGGTCAACTCATAACATGGAGAAACAAGTAGAAACAGATACTGCAAGAGTATGTGCTGCTTGCCAAAGATAAATTAGGTATAGAACAACTGCCAAAAATAATAGACCTATAATACCCTGGTTTTGAGTCCCCATATTAATAATGTGTTTTGTTTATTTTATGAAAGGTCAAAGTGCCTATTGAAGGAAAGATTTGCAATTATCTTACTCAAGAATTTTCGGATCTTGCTTGGCTAATGAAAGATAGTCAAGAATTTTACCCCACGTTTATAGCCTCTAAAATGTGTTTCCCAATCCACAAGTATTAATTACAAGGGTTAGGCTGATTTTTTAATAAAATATGTTGCAAAAAATATAACATTTTTATACAATTTTCTGAATAATACAAATGAAAAAGGTAAATGTGGAGACAAAATAAAAAATACCAAGTTACATATCAACACAGATGAGACATAAAAGAAATTGATTATTTCATTCCAAGAAATCAAAAGAGTTGTTCTCTTTACAAAAATCCTCGAGGGAGTTTGGAACAAAGTCAAACTTAGACAACGTTGATAAAAACCATACAAAAGGACTCTGACAGGAAGTAAAAACTGAACTTTAAAATATATATCAGCTTGCCACATATTACTGCCCACTTGACTCTACACAATATCCTTTATCAGTCATGAAATTTAATTCATAAACATACAAGTCTACACTGACTATGAAAGATAGATCAACACCTCTGAAAACAAGTGTCTGAATGATGTAATTCAACTTTGAATCTTGTTGTCTACAATAGGACCCTACTTTCATAAAAGAGAATTAGGATTTTAATGAATTGAAGAATGAATGAAAACTGAGTTATCTCAACAAAACTCAAGAGAAAACCTTAGTATGCTTTCTCCTTCTATTCTCCTCCTTCTCTTCCTCTTCCTTTAGCTTTTATACATTCCGAATTAGTTGAAGTAGTTCAACCACTTCATTTAGTTAAGTTAACAAAAACTCAACTAACTTTTAGTGTTATCACTGAAATTTCGTCCGCACAGGGAGACAAGAACTCCACATCATCAGCACAGAAAAACAGGCATTCATGGCACAAGGATTAAATCCACAGCACAGCAAAAGGGCCAAAAACTATACAAAAATGGCTAAAAAATTCAAAAGCGCATCATACCCACTAAAAATGAGCGCGCGCGCGCAATATTTTCGTATATTGGGCGCATATGCGCGGCTGTGGGGTGCCAAACCCGCGCGCCTGCCAAACGGCGCATTTATGAAGCTGGTCGACCTCCCAACCACTAATGGATCGGCTCCCAAGTCGATTTGACATCAAATCCGAGCTCAATCTGCGTAGGGAGGCTGGTCAAAGACCTAATTGTGCCCTAAAGAGCCTCTTTTCACATTCAAAAGGGGTTGCATAATAGCCCAATGCTTAGCTATAAAAAGCCATGAATGACCACCATTTTCTCAAGGAATTCATTGTAATGTTATGCTGTTGGGATTGCTGGAGACTCACTCTTTAGCAATAGACATTGTCAACACCATTTCATGAGCTTTCCATCTCTCACTAGAGTGGAGAAGCTTTGAGTTCTTTCACTCATATTTTCACCTTTCATTGTAAGGAGAGCATCTACTTGAGGGCCTCAAGAGCCTTCCATTGGAGAAGGAAGGGACCCAAGTCCTCTTTCCCCTTTGTGTATCTTTGGATTTCACTAATCAGACCAGCCTATCTATTGGTGACATTAGTCCACTTTCATTTGTTTTCATTTTTATTTCCATGATCATGTTTTTATTTAGTTTTTGCTTAATTCTTGTTAATAGTTTAGTTGTTTTCTTTCTAACCTTTTTCATCACAGCTGTCATGCCTAGCAGAGCCCAAGTAGGCATGTAAGCACTCACTTTTTGCTCACACATCGACGAAAAG
>ML790875.1:1130982-1151757 GCA_009831015.1 Picea engelmannii | reverse complement strand
ATTTAGTTTTTGCTTAATTCTTGTTAATAGTTTAGTTGTTTTCTTTCTAACCTTTTTCATCACAGCTGTCATGCCTAGCAGAGCCCAAGTAGGCATGTAAGCACTCACTTTTTGCTCACACATCGACGAAAAGAGTGCAAACATTTAGTTTAGGGGAAGAATAAATATAATGATAATAATAAGTGTCTTTTAATAAATAATAACTAGTAGGTTGGACCCCTTGTAACTCCCTTTGATTTCTTTAACAAAAATAAACATAACTAGACAATAAATCAGACACATCCCTCCTTGTGGCTCCGATAATCATTTTCATAATTTGAAAATTAAATATCAATGATATTTCAAATCATATCCAAACATGTAATAACTAGAATATCCAAAACTAGTATGATGTCCAAAAACTTCAGCAGCCCACTGTTCTTAATAATACAATAATAAAATATACTCAAAAACCGTATTTTGCACTTTGGGAGGCAATTTTCCCTTTGTTGCTTCCATCTCCTTTTGACTTCTCTGAATTAGCCTTAGGATGTTGTTGGTTTACTCTCTTATCTTATCTCCTTTCTGAGTGTATTGACCCAGGGTTCATGTCTGCTTGGGTTTCCAACAAAGCCTCTAAAACTATCGGCCCTCCTGGTAAACCAGAAGGAAACACAACGCACTGAGTGCACTGCACAGTCTCATCCGAGATAGTATTAATGGGTGGATGCAAGACTCATGTGTTTACATCATAGGATTGAGTGTGAGATATGCAGACTATATATTAAACCACTAATATAACTTGTAACCACAACGTACTCTCAATTATGATTATGCATGAAATATAATACTCATTCATTCAGTATAGCAATATTTACTCATAATTAATAGAGACACACATGCATTCAATCACTCAACACAGATGTTACCATGGTTCACCCCCTCCTGGGCTACGTCTACAAAGATTTGTCTCTTGGCTCTTTTATTATCGTCGTTCTGTCCTTCCAGGGCCGTGCACTTTACAATGCCCTTCAACAGGGTCAAAATCTATTATGAGGTGGACTAGATCGCACTAGGATCCTCAACCTACAATCTAACCCTCAAATCTACCCTCTTCCCTCCTTTCTTTCTCAACAACTTACAAAAATAGTTCATACAACAAAATATTGCATACAGGGATGATTTTAAGGATGGAAATTTATTTTAAAATGTAGAAAGCTTGGCGAATCTTACTAATCCTCCATATGCCAACTATAAATGTTTGGCGATATTTTTGTAAAAATATTCAAAATTCTAAGGATTTTATATAGTTTTTATAAAATTTTGGCGATTTTCAAAGTAAAATAATTTTATCCTATAGAATTTGGGTGAATCATTTTTAAAATAACGAATATCGTTTTTGGAAAAACCATGGAAAATTATCCCAAGAGCGAAATTTAGCCCCTAAAGTCATCCATGATTACATATCGACTCATTACTACTCTTCTCTCTATAATAATGACTAGTCTTCACAAAAATCTAGAACCCCCTTCTGATACCTAAGTATTTATATTTATACGTTTCTGGCTCTTCAGCCATTACAATACATTACAAAACCCCTAACCCTAACGTCGTTAGGTCTTCTCCGCATGCGCGCATGATTTTCTTCCTTCCAGCTGTCACTTTCCTTCTGCATGCTTTCTTTCCCAAAATCGCCTTTCTTTCCGCTTTGGTCTACTTCCAACATGCCCCCAACACTAACATGTGGCTCATCCCAAGCCACCTAACAAAAATATTGGATTTCCCTGGTGACCGCTTGGAATGTTTCCTTGAGCTCTGCTACCTGTTTTTGTGCCTGCATGGTCTTCTCCTTGAGTGTGTTCATTGTCTGTATTGCAATTTCATCGCTGATCCATTCAGTGCACTCTACCTAGGTATGTGCTATATGGGTCTTTGTTTACTCTACCTGTTCCAGGACTTATGCTACCCACTCTTGAAATGATTCCATTTGAACCTGACACTCCTTCTTCTAAGTTTGTGCAATGGTGAGTTCTACCTATAGTTTCTTCATGTCCTGTGCCCCTTTGACGTGCTCCATGATGAACATTATCTTCTGCCTCTTCTTGAGGTCCTAAATAAATATGCTTATCCTTTCTTCTTCCTTGTCCCACTTATGAAATTTTTGATCCTCCTCTAGCTTTGTCCAAAGCTATGCTTCTTCGTCGAACAAGTCGGCTGCTGTGCTGACCTATTGCTCTATTTACTGTTGGTGGAGTGGTTGGTGTGAGATTCTCTCAGAGATTCTTGATCGCCTTCTGATATTGATCAATTTTCTGTGCAATCTGATCAATCGTTTCTGTTGTTGTGATTTCATACCTCTACATGGCCTTTGGAATATTGTCGTAAGTTCCTCTCACTTTCTGCTCCAATCCCTTCATGCGGTCCCTTTCTTCTTGGGTCTCAAACTTAGCCTGCTCACACATTATTTCCAGCACGTCCCGCTTCTCTGTTGCTTACTGTAGCTAGACTAAGTCTGTGCATGCCCGAGACTGTACCTCTTGGGTAACGCTGACCTGCAACTTGTGTAGATAGTTGGATGGAATCCGCAGAAATACTAGTTGGATTTGGGCTAAGTCCTTTAGGGGTATCTGTCCCACAATCTCGTCCATGCGAAAAATACTGGGTGTGATGTGGAATGCTGTGCTCAGCTGTGGTATTGTATGAATTGTATCCCACTCTCCTTCTTCTAGTCTTTCTTATGTCTGCGATGCTGATGGTCATGTTCCCATGCTACTACCCATTGTCTGTGATTCCCCAATTTACTTAAGGAACAGTCGCATGTCTGCCAGCTCCTCCTGAATCCTATCCTTGTGGTGCACAACATTGTCAAAATTCTCAGCTATACAATCCTGAACCATTCATGCTACCATCTAGGCATCATCCTCCATGATTGTGTATTCTAGAGGTTTTCTTTGCGCCTTCATCTTCTTGCGCGCTCCTCCTATATATGTGGTTAGCCTCTTATTCCCCCTGGTTCTTGTGAGTTGGGAATTGGTGCGGTCCCCTGTGCTACCTCAGCCTGTGGCTATTGCACCTGATCCGACGGTGTAGTTTTATTTTTCCCCTTCTGGGTCCTTGTCTTAGCTATGCCTTCATTTGTTTTCTTTGTCTTTGTCTAGCCCATCCTCTATTTCTTGTGCACTGGGAATTCCTGAGTCTATGTTTATGTATGCCCTGCTTCCTCTTCTACTGTCCTTTCTGGCAAGTCTTGTGTGAGGACTGGAATCTTCCACTCGTCTTCCCAGTCTTTGATCACCATGACAATGTCACTCTCTGTGATATAGTAGCACATTTGTAGCCACTACTTATTGGGGTCCTTCTGTGCCTGTATCCACATCTCATGTCGCGTGGCCTTGAAGTTGGATATGTCATGGTACTATGCAACAACCTGTGGTGTGCTCCTCCATATGTTGGAGATGGCTTCTTGTAGGTCGAGAAGATATCATTCGAATACATATGCATTCAATTTCTTGTACTTGGCATCTGACGTGAAGCCAAGTGATAAATAAATCACTCCATAATTTATCTTGGGTTTGGTTCCGAAGAATGTGTAACTCGGTTCCTTACATCCTATGATAGCTATCAACATTATCATCCATGAATAGTGAAAATCTGTTCCTAGACCCTGCACATATTTGCAATCATCCAGGAACCAGTTCAAGAGATAGGGTGCCCAACTCACTATGGTTCCCTCAACGCACTGAGCTGCAACTGCGACAACCCCAACCAGAACTTCCTCCTTGTGACACTTTCTCAACAGTTTGCAGGCCAATATTTTTGTGGCCATTTGTGTTGTGGCATCATTTATTCTCTTGATTATGATTCCTCATGTTCCCCTATCAGTACCATATTTCTTCTTCATTTCCTTCTCAAGTGTTTTCTCCTTTGACTTATCATCGAGGAATTGCGTGGGATCCATGCCCCATGACGGAAATCCTATGATGTGCGCAATAAGATCTACGTCTATCGAGATGAGCTTATCCAACCAAATGTCCCCACCATGTGTGACTGCTAACAATTGTTTGACGCAACCGCTTATGTACTGACCTCTATCAAAGTGTGGTATATCCAATAGAAATAAAATCCCTATTTTCTCCAACCCTATTTCCCATTGGAGTGGTTGGTCAATTGGTTCCCCAATCAAATTTATGCCCATAGTCCTTAAGTATACTCTCTTTGCAAATTCCAAAAATTGGTATGTGTCAGCTACATTGTCGTCCAATTATTTTAGCTTTTCGATCTGCCCTAGCAAGCCTAATTCTACTCGTACCCCATATGGTATATGCGGTAGAATGAGGGCTACGATGGGTTGCTTGAGAGGTGACATAGCTACTTGTTGTTTGTATTTCTTTAGTGGTGGCTGGCTCGAGGTGCCAACAACGATCGTTTGTACTTCGGAGTACCATTCTGGCCAACCCATGATATCTTCTACTGTTCCCTCCGATGGGTGGTCTGATATGGTGGTTTGAGACTCATCTGGATCAACTGCTACTTTCTGATTCATCGTTGTTCCATTGACTCTCCGAGGTGCTTCTGTGTTCTCTGGTTGCACCTCCTTCAGGGTTTCTGCATTGTGGTTCTATGGCTCCTGTGCCTCTACTGGCGTATCTACATTCGTGCCCTCCAGTGTTGGTTGTTGGTTTTCTTCCACTACAGGTGTGGGGTTCATTGGTGTTGTGTCTATGGATGGGATTTCATTGACATTGACGATCTCTGACGGTTGTTGTTTTCCTTCTTCCAATTGTACATGTGACCTGGTTCTAACCCAGAGTTGTCTGGCATGCTGGCTTGCTTCTTCTTGCTTTGGTGGTGCCATAGTAGTGAATGTTTATTTCTCACCGGGCTCCACATCTTTTTCAAGCTCTGTGAAGTTTTCTCTGTGCTCTGTATGCGCTCTTGCTCTCTATTTCTTCTCCAGTGTTGTAATAGACTGTTTTTTCTTGTGTCCATGCTTTATATGGGCATCGTATGAAAATTTTTGAGGATGCTTCTTTTATGATGGGTTCAATGAACCTACAATCCCTTCGTACTTGATATTACTCTCCCTCTCCATCTCCCATTGGTGTGATTAATGCAACATCCTGTCGGTTCTTTTCGACATTCAATTCCACATAACTTCGTCGTTTCGTACTGCTTTTGCCATCTTTCCATTTCCCACTTGTTTCCCTTTTGAACTAGCTGTTAAACTTATCCTTGATAATTTTGTATTCCTAAGTATGTGTTCTCTTTATTATTTCGGTGCACCTTGCCTCTGTTGGTAATATTTAAAATTCGGTTGTTTTTTTTTTTCACTGCACGGTGGATGGTTGACTGTCTTTATGCAACTTTAGTTGGCTCCCATTGATCATCCCTCTGAGTTCTGCGCTTGATAAGTCTTTCGACTATACTGCTCCTCCATTTGTGATAGTTTTTACTTCGTACAGTCCTAACCAGTGCCTTCTTATCTTTCTTGGGTGCTGAAACGCTTTGCTATCATACATCAACACTAGATCTCCTTCCTTGAAGGTTTTCTTCTTGATGTGTCTATCATGCCAAGATTTTTCCCTTGCTTTCTAAACTTGTTGGTGAAATCCTGCTAGGATCCATTCTTCTTCCATGGTCAACAACTGGTTTAGTCTCTCCTGTACTACACCTCATTCCGTCATGTGTGCAATTTCCACTACACACAAACTGGGTACTAAATATTCTAATGACACCACTTCTTATTGGCCATAGAATAGTTTAAATGGCATGTGTGTTATAACCCTAAAATGCACCATACAGGTTTACCTGGCATCAGGCCTACTCATGCCTCTTCCTAGCCGAAGCCATGCTGAACAAATCCTCAAAAAACCACTTAAAACAAGCAACCCGCGCCCTAACTTCTTACTGGGTGCGGGAAACCGCTTGCTGTCCTTTTACTGCATGCGGGTATCCGCGGGCTAACCCACTACAGCCCGCGGGTACCTAACAAAGCAAAAAATCAGGAAAGTTTCCGCCGGGACACGAGGCTTTTTGTCAGTTAACTAGAACTCCGAGCCATGCATGGCCGAGAGTTCGCCAAAAACCCTAGCTCCCTCTAGCCTATAAAAGGAGGGGTAGGGGTACTATTCAAGAGAGGAAAAAATCATAGCAAAGGAACTCTGCCAAATTGCCAAGCCAGTTTTGTCCCAACCCTTTAGCCTTGCCTTAAGCTTTAGGAGGAACTCTAGTAGCAGCAGTTGGAGGACAAAAAGAAGAGGAAGAGCCCAAGATCAGGATCGAGGAACAATGGCCGATCTCAGAAATCATTGTAAGTTGGTTCATATTGAGATTAATGAAAAAGATACTTTTCCCGTCCCGAATACATGAATCTCATCTATGTTATTTGATTTATGTTTTATGTCTAACCCCCTAGTAGATCAGTAGCATGCACGCATAGTTTTGTCTTGATTGCAGGAAGCTTTGTGGAAGGAGCAGCAACAGTAAGGAGATAACAAATCAACAGAGGATCTACTTCAACCGTCGATAAAAGGTTAGTTCATTCTTCCCGTGTTTGTCTGAGAAAAGGGGTTGAGATTTCGGGTAGGAGGTTAAAAGTTAAATATTAAGGGTCATGATCTGCGTATAAGTTTAGAGCCCTAGATTATTAGTCCGTAGGGTAGAATACCCCACAACAATGTGCCCTGTCAAATTATTGCACGTAATCCTGTAGGCCCACAATACTGTCGGTATTTTGAGGTCCCAATCATCCCTATTGACATTATAGATCTTTGTGAGTGCATTCTCCAAGATTTTGTTAAATGCCTCTACTGTGTCGTTTTCCTGTGGGTGATATGGTGTGGTCTTCTGATGATGGAATTCAAACCCTTCGGTCAAAGCATTGATAGTGTTGTTGATGAAGTGTGTGCCTTGGTTTCTCATCAAAACTCTTGGGCATCCAAATCTAGTGATTACTTGTTCAAATAAAAAGTGTGTTGCTGTTTCTGTGCCGCAATCCTTCGTTGGTACTTCTTCCGCCCATCTTGTTAGGTATTCTATCGTGGTAATGATGTACCTAGATCTTGTTCATTTTTTTAGTGGGTTGATTGGTCCCACAAAGTCTATTTCCCATTTATCGAATTCCTGCAATGTTACCTGTGGTCATAGTGGCATCTCATCTCTTCTGTTGGTTTTACCTACCCTTTTGACAAACATCGCATCTCTGGAAGTATTCCTTTGAGTCTTTATGAATGGTTGGCCACCATAGTCCCATGCACAATGCCTTCTGCATAGTATCTTTTCCTGCATAATGTCCTCCTACAATTCCCTCATGAGCTTCTGCCAAAAATATTGGTCTTTCATGTTCTAACACATATCTGTGCAAGATGCTATCTGCACCCATTTTGTATAAGTGTCCTGCGATCAATTGATAGTATGCAGCCCAAACTACCAATTTTTTCTTCTGCGTGGTGTTATATTCCTACGGCGCAGTACCTGTGCTTAAGTACTGAATGATATCTGCAAAGTATTCATCAACGATTTGGATGGAAAATAAATGTGCGTTCAGGAATTTGTCCTCTAAGTTCATAGGTTCTTCTCCATTTGTGACCCTTGATAGGTGGTCATGTCGTGCATTCAATTTTCCTAACTTGACTATTATTTCGAAGTCAATTTCTTGAAACAATAGTAACCATTGACAGATTATCCCCCCCAACACTGGCTTGTTGACTAGGTATTTCAGGGCTAAGTGATCTATGAACATTTTAAAGTGTTTTCCCAATAAGTAATGTCTGGACTTCTGTAGTGCGTAGACCATAGCTAGGCCTTATCTTTCTGTGGTGTTGTAGTTTTGTTCTGATTTTGATATTTTTTTTCTTGCAAAGGCTATAGGGTGGTCCAACTCTCCCATTCCTGGTTGCACCAAGATAGCTCCAAGGGATATGGCCGATGCATATACATGTACGTGGAATGTCTTCTCCTAGTTTGGAAATACTAATATTGGCACGGTGACCATCTTTTCCTTCAGGGTCTCTAGATCATGTTGACACTTGTTGTTCCACTGAAACTTTGTATCTTTTCTTAACAATATTTCCATTGGTGCGGTAATCTATGTGTATCCTTTGATGAAATTTCTATAGTATCCTATGTGTCCCAATGTCTCTCTTAGTTGACAGACTATTTTTGGTGGTGGTAAGTTAACAATTACTGCAATCTTTGTAGGATATACTAGTAAAACTTGTTTTCATACTATATGACCCAATGGTATCCCAAACGGTGTTCCGAATATGCATTTATTTATGTTTAATGATATCTGGCACTGTCTACATATTTCTAACATGAGTTGTAAGACTTCTACATGTTCTTTCAACAGACTATAGACTGTCTAATTGTTCAAGTATACCTCTAGGAACTAGTGGATGAATTCTTTAAATGCGGTGATGACTACCCTGGAAAATATCGCTGGTGCATTCTTCAGTCCAAACGACATGACTACACTACTGGTAGGATCCCCATTCTATAGTGAGTGTGGTCTTTTACTTGTCTTCCTGTGCTATCTTGATCTGATGGTATCTTGATAATCCATCAGTAAATGAGTAAGCTTCATGTCCTCCTCAATTTTCTAACACTTCATCCTTGAAAGGTGTAGGGAATGGGTCATGTAAGCATGCATCATTCAACTTCCTCAAGTAGACCCATATCCTTATCCCTCCTTGTTTTTTGTCCTGCACTACCATGGGGGTTATCCATTCTGATTCCTTGACCGGTTCTATGATGTCGGCTTCGAGCATCCTGTCAATCTTAGCTTTGACTTTCTGCTTGTATATTGGATTCAATCTATATAGTCACTATTTGATCGGTCTTGCTTCAGGTCTGAGTGGTATCTTCATCTCTCCTAGATCTCTTGCTATACTCTTCATCTCTGTAAACATTGTGGGAAATAGGTCATTGTACTCATGCAATAAATCTATTATGCTCTCCATTGTTTGTTCATCCCAGTAGTCTCCAATGCTGGACATTTTGGGATGCTCAGTTGTCCCAATGTTGAATTTATTTACCTTGATCAACACGGAAATAACTTCTGATTCGATAGGTGGGCCTTCCACTTCTCTTTCATGTTCTGCTATCTTGATCTGAACATCGCACGGATCTTCTTCGTCCAATGCTTCCTCTTGCACATGGTAACATGAAAATAGTTCTTTGAATATCTTGTTCCATTGATGTTCTTCTATTATAAATTCGACTTCTAGTTCCTTGATGAATATCAACCCTCTTATCCATTTAAGAGCTGTCTCTATGTTGGGGTTCTCATGCTCGAATGAGAAAGTGACTGTAAAATTCTTTTGCAATGTTGTCCAGGTCGAAGTTCCTTTGCACTGTTGCTGGTCTGTATACTAGTTCACTGGTATGCCCTCTAGAGTGTGTATGAAATGATGAGGCCATTCCTTAGGGGGTTTCATTTTCCATAGTGTCCTACACTTCTCCAAGTGTACTGCTGGTGCCCCCTCTCTCTCATACTTGTTGGCATGATTTACAGAAAAGCGCATGCTTGTCATTGATGGAAAGAAAAACAACAACGATGGCATGATTACAGGCAGAGTGTGCAGAAGGAATCAAAGCTCAGAAGATATGGTGCAATAAAACTTAGATCAAATCAAGACTGTCATATCTGCAAGCCAGATCTACGTCATGGATGAATTGCAGGGAGAGAAAGCTGAATTAAACTACTCGCCATTTACAATCCTGAAATATGTCTAGATCGTCAGATCTCATAGCTTCAAATATCTACGACTGCGGTTTATCCAACAAATAATGAGTTTAAGTCAGATTAAATCATGACCGTCAGATGCACAATCGCCAAATCTACAATAGGGATTAATTACAGAGATTGAAAGGAGAATTAAACATCCTGCTTGTTCCAATCCCGCAATTATTCAAGATCGTCCAATCTTATATCTTCAAAGATCAACGATTGTGGTTGACTTACCAATAGCGCACAACTTCAAATTTCAGAGTTTGTGTGTCGAGTTAAATCACTCGCAAGTTATGGTTTCATAATCATCGTCGACCATTGATCTGCTTCGAGTGTCCTCATGACCATTGGATAATTTTTGAGTGGAAGGATAGGATAAGCGGGGAAAAATGATTGAGAATTCGATTATGCAAATTCATGTTAGCTGGTAGATCACTTTTGAGTGGAAGGACAGGATCAACTAGCAAAGTCACATTGCAGAAAGATCGAGCCGTTGATCTAAGTTCATGATCGACGAACAACATTTACTTCGGATCTAAAGATGTGAGGAGGTTACACTTTGGAGAGCTTGAGATTTGAAGTACCTGAAATGCGAATTTCCGTCAGTCGTTGGATCATTCTAAGTGGAAGGACATGATAAGACAACAAATCCACATCACAGAAAGATCGAGCCATCGATCTAAGTTCATGATTGACGAAAAAAATTTACTTCGGATCTAAAGATGCGAGGATGTTACACTCTTGAGAGCTTGAGATTTGAAATTCCTGAAATGTGAATTTCTGTCAGCTATTGGATCATTCCAAGTGGAAGGACAAGCTATGACAAAAGAGATACATCATAGAAATATCAAGCGGTCGATCTAAGATTCTAATCAATGAACAAGATTCACTTCAGATATAAAGATACGAGGAGGTTACGCTCTGGAAAGTTTGATATTGGAAAAACTTGAAGCCCTAAAATCCAAAATTAATAAGGACCATTGGATTTGGAGGACATACAAGGACCATTGGATCAATGTCGTTGGTCCATAAACCACATCAGAATACCACATCAACATACCATGTTAGTAATACTACGTCAGCAAGGAAACATGGTGCAATCAGACAATGACAAGTGTCAAGTTGATTTGGCATTTCAGGTACATGGAAATCAAAAATAGGAGTGACACGTGGCAACTACTAGGCTCATGACGTGTCACCAAGTGACATAAGTAAGTGACATCACTCCGAAGGAAAGAAGGGGTTTGAGGTTTGAAATCTTTGAAGTCTGGAGACTTGAAGGAGATCTCTACCATTGATCCAAAAGGGACACGTGTCAGTGGATTGACAACTTCGGAATATTGATGTATGGAGAAAAGAATGGGTTGATGTTTGAAATCTTTGAAGTCCGGAGACCCATAGGAGATATTGATTGTTGATTTGATGTCGTGTGCACTCTCAATGATTGATCAAGATATAGTGGAACGATAGCGTAAGTGTAATATCCAAAGACCTGGAGTAAAAGGTGGCCATCCATCTCAATGGTTGATTAAGTCATGACCGTCAGATTAATCCTTGTAAGAATCAAATCTGACAATTGATCCGTTTCCGTGAAATGAATGTAAACTGTCTGATCTATTCGGGAACTCTGATTTAGAAGTTTCAAAAGGTTTGAAACCCAAAAGTTTTGAAGGGATAAGTGTTGAAGTTATGATAGTCATCCATTTCAGGAGAATGAATCGTGGTCGTTGAATTGATAAGCGCTCAAGTGATCATTAAGCCCAGGCATATGGTCACTGGTAGTGATCACGTGAAGGAAGGGGCTTAGAAGCCAAAGAAGCCATAATTGATTGGCTGTAACTAATGGAGTAGACGAAGAGTTTCGACTGCCAGAGAATCTAAGGAATCTCAACATAACACCCATTGATGATGAAGACATTGAGCTAACCGCCAAGGATGACGAAGAGTTTCTATGATGACCGGGAAGAGGAATCGACGTGAGAAAAAGATGCAGAATAGAGAAGTGACGAGAGTCTGTTAGTTAGGGATGCAGTTGTGAGGAAGTGACGTAGTGAACAACCTGTAGGGAAGAATAGTGACACAGTGAAGAGCATGCAGAGGCATAGCGCATAGAATGAAGATGGTACACAAAGTATAAAATGCATAAGAACAGAAAGCGCAGGGATGTGAGTAGAAAGACACTGATGTGGGAAGAACAAAGCAGTTTAGCAGAACAATGATGAGACTAGTAAGCCATTGATAAATTTTGTATCACTGTGATAAATTTAAGAAATCAAAGATTTATATTTCAAGGTGGTATGGAGGTGCTAGGGAGGACTGGTGTCCTCAAAGTTTCAAGTGGGTGCTTGAACATAGGGAGTTGTAGCTTCCATTTGCAGCCCAAAAAACCAAGGTGGCAAGGTGGTGCAAGGGAGAATTATTTTTCTCTATTATACAAGTTGGTGCCTGTGTGACCAGGAAGTTGGTGCTGGAACACTCAGGGAGTTGGTGCTTCCTTCTAGTGGGTGGTAGAGAAACTAGAGAGTTGGTTGTCTCAGTAAGTTGTTGCATGTAAAGAAGAGGTTGTATCCTCAAGAGGAGTTGGAGCTCATAAGAATGATAATGTATAGAAAATAAAGATTACTTATCATATCAAGAAGAAGAGTTTTTTCCCTTTATGGGTTTCCTCAGGAAATATCTGTCTCTGTATATTTCATGTGTGTGATTGATGTTGAATATTCTATTGCTTACTTCCCTTCTTTATTGTGATAATCAATGAGTGTTCTATAAAGAGTTAAAAATGGGCATAATTGTTTAATCACAGTAACAACTGATTCACCCCCCCTCTCAGTTGTCCAACAATTGGTATCAGAACCGGTTCCTTTTATCTAAGGGTAGATCCTAGAGCTTAAACATGACTAGCCATGAAGGAAATTCAACCAATAAGGCCCTCATGTTCAATGGAACAAACTTCTCCTTCTGTAAAGTTAGGATGAGAACCTACATAATGGCCCTAGGTGCAGATGTCTGGGATGTGGTAGAGACTGGTTATGTAAATCCAGTTGTACTAGCTTCTAATGATGACAAGATAGAATTCATATTCAACTCTAAGGCTATGAATGCTATTCTAAGTGGTCTTGCAGAATTTTGTTTTGTAAAAGTTATGCACTTAGAATCTGCCAAAGAAATGTGGGACAAACTCATGAGTAGTTATGAAGGTAATGAGAAGGTAAAGGATGCCAAGCTTTAGAACTACAGATTATAGTTTGAACAACTAAAGATGAAAGAGGATGAAATGGTTGGGAAGTACTTTGTGAGAGTTAAAGAACAAGTAAATGCAATGATAGGACTTGGTGAAAAAATTGAGTATGTCTCTTTAGTTCAGAAAATTTTGAGATCTCTTCCAAATAGGTTTAACCCAAAGGTCTCTGCTATAGAAGAACTTAATGATCTAAAAGATATGTCTATTGACCAACACCTAGGAACTCTGACTACCTATGAAATGAGGATAGGTAAAGATAAACCCATCTCTAGAGAAGCATCATTTATAGTAGATAAGAATGAGGATTCCGAGCCTGATGAAATTGAAGCAAAATTTGCGAGAAGACTAAAGAAAGGATCAGGAAAGTACCAAGGCAAATTTCCCTTCATATGTTTTAACTATGGAAAGATAAGTCACTTTGAATCTAAGTGTCCACACAAGAAACATGATCAGAATTCTGAAGGTGAAAATAAGTACAAACCCAAGAGATTTGGTAAACAGAAAAATCTATGTGTAAACAATGATGACTCTTCAGAAGACACATATAGTGACTCTTCCTATGAAGATACGATTAATGACTTTATGCTTATGACCAAACAGGATTATGATAATAAAAGCATAGGAAGTGATGTTGACGATGAAGAAGTTGTGGTTGACTTGGAAGAAGAACTGATCAATGCTCTAGAAGAAATTGCTAGACTCGGATCTAAGAATAAAAAGCAAAAACAATTATTGATATAGTTCGAGAAAGACAATAAAGGACCTAATGAAGACTTTTCCCTACTAAAAGTGGAATTAGAAGAGGCAAAGAAAATAGAGGACATTCTGAAACAACAATTATCAGAAAAGAAGGCAAGATGTGAAGCCTTGGAAGAAGAGGTAGTAAAAACCAGAAAAGAGATGGAGAAGTTTAAAACATTGTATCTCCAAAATATTCCAAGCATTAAAGCCACATCAGAACTTAACGACATTCTGAGCAAACAAAGATCTACTTTGTTGAAGATTTGTTTAGGTTATGTAAATGGTTCAAGCAACAATCATCCAGAAAGCAAAAAGCCAGTAAATATGATCAAGTTCCAAGTCAGCAGACAATCAGATCATGAGAGCACTCTGTCACCAAAATCTAATAAAGACAAGATGATCCCTAATAAAAAACAAAGAGATTAGAATATGGAGAAACAAATGCCAAGAAGAAGGCCATCCTTCAGGTACCAAAATTTCTTCCATGGCTACTATTTTTACTATTCTAATTTTGGTCAAAAGATTGCAAATTGTCAAATTAAGTTTAGAGACATGCAACTGAGGAGGTCAAGAAATAAACAATATTTACAGCATAGAACTAAGCAGCCAATGAATAGACAACGTAGCACCAATCACTTTGACCTACTGAACAATGAGCTCAAATATTATAACTGTCATAACTTCGGCCACAAAGCTGCAAATTGCCATCTGAAGAAGTACAAGGCAGATCCAAGGATAAATCATTTAGCTAGAAATGCCAGCACATGGAAAAAGAAAGATAGTGAAAAATGTGGTCTAGTACTTTCAGCTCAAAAAAAAAAGACCCCTAGTATATAGACAATGGATGTTCCAAGCACATGATTGGAGACAAGGATAAATTTCTGTTTATAAGTAAAAGAAAAATAGGAAATGTAACCTTTGGAAATGATGAACCAGGTAAAATCAAGGGTAAAAGGATGGTGAGTTTGAGTAATGGTAATTGAAAATCCCAGGATGTTCTGCTTGTATATGGCCTGAAACATAATTTTCTTAGTGTAAGTCAAATGTGTGACAGAGGATGTGAAGTGGTGTTCACTTGCAAGGATTGTAAGATAAAGTCTATAAACTCAAGACAAGTGGTGGCTAAAGGCATAAGGACATAAAATAATGTATATGTGTTGAATGAAGATAAAGAGGAGTGTCATCTAAGAAAACATGATGAAAGCTAGTTATGGCATAGGAGACTTCGACATCTAAACTTTGACCACTTAATCAAGCTCAAAAATCTTGAGGTAGTAAAAGATCTTCCAAGAATATCAAATTCACATGACTCTGTGTGTAAACCCTGCAAAGTAGGAAAGCTAACCAAGATACAGTTTAAATCCAAGAGCTCTACTTCAATAGAGAAACCACTCCAATTATTTCATATGTATTTATGTGGACCATCAATACAGGAAGCCATAGGGAAGGAAAACTACTTTATGTTGATCATTGATAATTACTCCAGACTTACCTGAGTTGCTTTTCTCAAAGAAAAAGTCGAAGAATTTGAGAAATTTAAAGTATTTAAGGCTTTAACTGAGAATCAAATAGGGAAGAGGTTAAAGGCAATAAGATTAGATAGAGGAGGATAATTTATGTCAAGTGATTTCAAGGAATTTTGTGATAAACATGGGATCAAGAGAGAATACACAATCCCAGGAACTCCACAAAAAAATGGATTAGTTGAGAGGAAAAACAGAACAATTCAGCAAATGGCCAGGTCAATGATGAATGAGGAGAACATTGGTCAAACTCACTGGGTAGAAGAAATACACACATCAGTCCATATTCTTAACAAAGCCCACCTCAGACCACATAGTGACAACACACCTTATGAACTGTGGTATGGAAGACCTGCTTCAATCAAACACTTCAAATTATTTGGGAGTAAGTGCTACATATAGAATAATAATGAAAACCTTGGCAAGTATGATGACAGGGCCGATGAAGGTGTCTTATTAGGATATGCTACCAATAGTAAAGGATATAGATGCTTTAATAAAAGATTGCATAAATTAGTTGATTGCATTGATTTAAAGGTTGATGAAGGAGTCCTAGTAAGAGAGGTGAGAAATATTGAATCTACTACAGAGGACACAGCTGAAACTGAAGATGAATAGGTCCAAGAATTAGATGGAGAAGAGATACCTAGACAAGAAGAGTCAGGAAAACGATCAACATCAAATTCCTCCTCCATAATTACTCAAAAGAATAATCCTGAAAGTTAGATAATTGGTGAGAAAGACAAAGGTGTACAAACCAGGAGAAGGATAATCAAAGACACTGAGAAATCACATATGGCCTTCATATCCATGGTGGAACCCAAGAACTTCAATGAAGCCAGTGAATATATAAATTGGTTAAAATCAATGAATGAGGAACTGGAGCATATTGAGAGAAAAAATACTTGGGAGCTTGTTCCTATACTAACATATAAGAATGTAATTGGCTCCAAATGGGTGTTTAAAAATAAAATGAATGAACAAGGACAAATTGTTAGGAATAAAGACAGATTGGTCTGTAAAGGGTATGTTAAAATAGAAGAACTGGATTTTGATGAAATATTTGTGTCCGTAGAAAGATTAGAAGCTATTAGAATGTTTCTTGTCTATGATTTTCATAGGAAGTTTAAAGTATATCAAATGGATGCAAGTCATATTTTCTAAATGGAGATCTAAAAGAAGAAGTCTATATGGAACAACTAGAAGGTTTCCAACTATCAGATAACCCTGACCTTGTTTGCAAGCTAAAGAAATCCTTATATGGGTTGAAACAAGCTCCTCATGCCTGGTATCATAGACTAGGTACATATCTACAAGACAAAGGGTTCAAGAGAGGAACAATTGACAACAATCTATATATCAAAATAGAGGGTAATGATCCGCTCATTGTGTTGGTCTATATATATGACATCATCTTCGGTAGTAATAATGCTTCATTAGTACAATGGTTTGCTTCTTCCATGCAGTCTGAATTTGAAATGTCTATGATAGGGGAACTATCATTTTTTATTGGCCTACAAATTACTTAGAGGTCTGAAGGAATATTTCTTTCTCAAGAAAAATATCTAAGAGAAATGTTGAAAAGGTTTCAAATGGAATATTTTAAACCTATGAGTACACCTATGGTCACTGGATGTAAGTTACGCAAGGATGATGATTCACCTGATTTTGATCAGAGTTCATATAGGTCTATGATAGGTAGCCTATGGTACATCAAAATATCCCATCCAGACATAATGCATGATGTTGGAATGGTAGGAAGGTACTAGGCTGCACCTAAACAATGTCATTTTTTAGCTGTTAAAATAATATTCAGATACTTGAAAGGAACAATGGACTACGACCTTTGGTAACCTAGGAATTAGAATTTTTATCTATCAGTCTATTCAGAAGCTGATTGGGCTAACTGCGTAGATTAAAGGAAAAGCACGAGTGGAGGTGCATTATTCTTAGGAGATTCCCTTGTATCATGGTTGAGAAAGAAGAAAGGTTCCATTTCCTTATCGAATACAAAAGATGAGTACATTGCAACTTCTTTTTGATGTACCCAAGTATTATGGATGATTCAGACACTTGCAGACTTGGAGGTAAAATATATTTCACTGATCCCAATTCATTGTGATAATACTAGTGAAATCAGTGTTTCAAAGAATCCTGTATTTCATTCCAAGTCCAAGAATATACCCATCAAGTATCACTTCTTGAGGGAATAGGTGACCAACACTGTTGTTTCTTTTCATTATATTCCATCCAAAGATCAGATTGTTGATATATTCACTAAACTACTTGCAAAATCTCAGTTTGAGTATCTACGCCAGAAGTTGGATGTGAACCCATTATGAACCTAATAGAGTCCATCCTGTCAGGGGGAGTATGTATTGGTTGAATATCTGATACCTCCAAAACATACTGCAACAGATTAGGGGGAGCATTTTCTCTTTGAAATTGATGTCAAAGGGGGAGAAAAGGAGTGGTCTGGATGCTATAGTTGGAGGTCAGAGAAGAATAACGTAGCCTTTTAGGGTTGCCATCAATGAAAAAGAGGGAGATTGTTGGCATGATTTACAGGAAATAACATGCTTATCATTGATGGAAAGAAAAAAAAAGACGATGACATGATTACAGGTAGAGTGTGCAGAAGGAATCAAATCTCGAAAGAGATGGCATGATAAGACTTAGATCAAATCAAGACCATCAGATCTGCAAGCCATATCTACGGTAGGGATGAATTTCGGGGAGCGAAAGTTGAATTAAAATACTCACCAGTTACAATCTCGAAATCTATCTAGATCGTTAGATCTCATAGCTTCAAAGATCTATGACTGTAGTTGATCCAACAAACAATGAGTTTAAGTTAGATTAAATCATGATCGTTGGATGCGCAATTGCCAAATCTACGTCAGGGATGAATTGCGGAGATTGAAAGGAGAATTAAACATCACGCTTGTTCCAATTCAACAATTAGTCAGGACCGTTCGATCTTATAGATTCGAATATTGACGATTTTGGTTGACTCACCAACAATGCACAACTTGAAATTGCGGAGTTTGGGTGTCGAGTTAAATCACTCGCAAGTTGTGGTTCCATAGTCATAGTTGAGCGTTGATTTGATTCGAGTGTCCTCATAACCATTGGATCATTTTTGAGTGGAAGGACAGGATAAGCAGGGAAAAATGATTGAGAATTATATTATGTGAATTCCCATTAGCCATCGAATCACTTTCAAGTGGAAGGACAGGATAAGCCATCAAATCCGCATCACAGAAAGATCGAGCCGTTGATCTAAGTTCATGATCGACGAAAAACATTCACTTCAGATCTAAAGATGTGAGGAGGTTACACTCTGGAGAGCTTGAGATTTGAAATTCTTGAAATGTGAATTTTTGTCAGCCGTTGGATCATTCCAAGTGGAAGGACATGATAAGCCAGCAAAGCCACATCGTAGAAAGATCGAGCCATCTATATAAGTTCATGATCAATGAAAAACATTTACTTCGGATCTAAAGACGTGAGGAGGTTACACTTTAGAGAGCTTGAGATTTGAAATTCCAGAAATGCAAATTTTCGTCAGCCATTGGATCATTCCAAGTGGAAGGATAGGATAAGCCAGAAAATCTACATTGCATAAAGATCGAGCCGTCGATCTAAGATTCTAATCAACGAATATGATTCACTTCAGATAAAAATATATGAGGAGGTTACGCTCCGAAAATTTTGATATTGGAAAAACCTGAATCCCGGAAATCCAAAATGAATAAGGACCATCGAATTTGGAGGACATATGAGGACTGTTGGATCATTGTTGTTGGTAAGTAGACCACGTCAGTAGACCGCGTCAGCAAGACTACGTTAGCAAGGACATGTGGTGCAATCAGGCAATGTAAAGTGTCAAGTTGATTTAGCATTTCAGGTAAGTGGAAATCACAAATCCGAGTGACACGTGGCGGCTACTAGGCTCATGACATGTCACCAAGTGATGTAAGTAAGTGAAATCACTCTGGAGGAAAGAAGGGGTTTGATATTTGAAATCTCTGAAGTTAGGAGACCTGAAGGAGATCTCAACCATTGATCCAAAAGGGACACACATCAGTGTATTAAGAACATCAGAAGATTGACGTATGGAGAAAAGAACGTGTTGATATTTGAAATCTCTGCAGTTCGGAGACCCATAGGAGATATCGACCGTCGATCTGATGTTGGGTGCACTCTCAACCATTGATCAAGATATAGCGTAAGTGTAATATCCAAAGACCTAGAGTAAAAGGTGTCCATCCATCTCAATGGTTGATTAGGTCCTGGCCATTAGATTAAGCCTTGTAAGAAGCAAATCTGACGATTGATCTGTTTCCATGAAATGATTGTAAACTGTTCAACTTGTTCGATAATTTTGATTTGAAAGTTTCAAAAGGTTTGAAACCGAAAATTTCTGAAGGGAAAAGTGTCAAAGTTACGACAATCGTCCATTTCTGGAGAATGAATCATGGCCATTGAATTGATAAGCGCTCAAGTTCTCGTTAAGCCCAGGCATATGGTCAATTCTAGTGATCACGTGAAGGAAGGTTGGTAGGCCATTGATAAATGTTGTATCACTATGATAAATTTAAGAAAGAAAAGATTTATATTTCAGGGTGGTAGGGAGGTGCTAGGGAGGACTGGTGTCCTCAAAGTTTCAAGTGGGTGCTTGAACACAGGGATTTGTAGTTTCCTTCTGTTTGCAGCCAAAAAAACCAGGGTGGCAGGGTGGTGAAAGGGAGAACTATTGTTCTCTGTTGTGCAGGTTGGTGCCTGTGTGACTAGGAAGTTGGTGCTGGAACACTCAAGGAGTTGGTGCTTCCTTCTAGTGGGTGATAGAGAAATTAGAGAGTTGGTGCTCTCAACAAGTTTATTCTTGTAAAATAGAGGTTGTAGCCTCAAGAGGAGTTGGAGATCATAAGAATGATAATGTACAAAAAATAAATATTACTTATCATATCAAGAAGAAGAGTTTTTTCCCTTTATGGGCTTCCTCAGGAAATGTCTGTCTTTGTATATTTCTTGTGTGTGATTGATGTTGAATATTATATTTCTTACTTCCTTGCTTTATTGTGATCATCATTGAATGTTCTGTAAATATTTTTAAATGGGAATAATTGTTTAATCACAGTAACAACTGATTCACCCCCCCCTCTTAGTTTTCCAAGAATACTTCTGCTGCTTGTTGTCTTTCTGTTCTGTGTTGAACCTTATTCAGAGTAACCTCTTACATTGGTACGAATATGTGATTGTCTCTTTGTTTGCGCCCCACCATCTTGCAGGTGTGGCCTTGAGTCTATATCAAGGGCTAACAGTCTCTGATTCTCTAAAACTTTGTCTTCATACTGTGTCAAAAATGTTTCCAAATCATTTATTCTGTGGAAGCTAGGTGGTTCTCTTATCTCCGTGCTGTTGGTCACTATAATTGCTTAATTAATTTCAAACAACCAAGTGAAACATAAATTATCAACCCAGGGAAGTCTTTTGTTTCAAAGATAGCTGCGCACTATATATGCTCAATTCCAAAAGCACTTAGTGTTGTAGTAAAG
>ML790875.1:1085720-1109861 GCA_009831015.1 Picea engelmannii | reverse complement strand
ATTCAAAGTGCTATTTCTGTTGCTATTTCGTATATCATTTCTGTGTATTGTGAAGATTATGCTGGATATTTTACTGTTATTCTGTCATTTCTAGCATTTCGTTTCTGTTCTGCATATTTTATATATCTGGTATCTTGCATATGGAGATGGAACTTGGTTAAACTATGGCACGACTTTCCCAGTTATCATTTCTACCTGCACTCTATATGCATCCGATGTCCTTTCTCGCATCAACTCCATAGTTCTATAGTCTTTGTCATCGTGGCCCACTGACTTGCAAAAGTTGCAATATGAAATCTTTGGGACTGTCTAGTATTTTTGCATCATTGAGCAGTGATATGGATCATGACCCAGTTTCTTGCAGATTTCACGCCATAGTCCTCCTGTTGGTAGTAGATTTGGCATTCCTGCTGCCATATACTACGTGAATGTTGGACATTCATTCTTGTGGTGTCCTTTCATCCTGCATGTAGTACACCAAATGACTTCTCATTTATCCTTATTCTTATTCTATTTGAGTTGGAACGTTAAGTTATTCAAATCCTCCTTTAGTTCTTCGATAGCTGGATCTGTCTACTGATACTGGTTTACTTCCAGTTGCAGGGCTGCCTGCAGAGCCTCTGCTTGCATCTGAAAATTTTGTTGTCGCAGTGGATACTTTAAGTGTGGTAACAGTGAATTGAAAAACAAATTGCTATGCTGCATATCGGTCATGAGATATATCAACTTTCCCTTCAGTTGCTTGAATCTTTGGTCGATCTCCCATACAGATTCTCCTGGTTTCAGTCTAATTTCAATCATCTCATTCATGTACTGATCCTATGAACTCGACTTCTAGAACTCATTGATCAATAGTTTCTTGATGTCCACAATTATTCTAGTTGTCCCTGGTGGATTGTTTGTAGCTAAAATGATATACCAATCCAATGCACGATCCCTTGGTGTGATCGCTAGCTGAGCTACTTTAATATCTTCGTTTGTGATTTGTTTTGGTTCCCAGATCTTCTCACATATGAACAAATGTTTCTCTGGGTCCTTTGATGCGTCTTCTTTAAATTATGGTAACTTGATGGTGGGATCATGTCCTGCCATTTTAAGTGATGAAATACTACCTCTGTGCGGTGTAGATACCTGACTGGTGTTGCCTGAACTAGCTCCTCTAGTTGTTTCTCCTTGTGTAAATGTACTTCCTGCTGTCAAATTTCTTTCGAACTTTGGTTGTCTAAACGCTAGTGTTCTCTTTGGTGTATTAGTTGCACATGGGTTCATGGGTTCCACACTGACATTAATATAGATAGGATTGCTGCCTTCTTTGCCTATTCTTGGACCTCTTTTCTTCCTCTCATATTTTGCACGCAGGATTTCCTCAATTTTCTCCATAGCCCAGAGATCCTCTACATCTCCCTCGTCAATTGACAAGCCCTCCCTCACAACTACGACTCTCTTCTTGGTATTCACCTTGTATTGGTGGGTACTCCGCTATGAATCTTTCTATTTGTCTCCAATATCCACCTGATCTAGTCATCATCCATCATGATCAGGTCCAAGGGTTCCTCCTTCTTCCATTTATCCTTTCCTCCTTCCATGTTTCCTCTTTTTGTCAGTGCTTTTTCCCTTCCCCCATGCACACAGGGAAGTTTAGCTATCTGATGCCATTGTCATTACACCTTTGTTATATAACAATATCTTAATGGAGGTATATAATGATCTAATGTACCTTCCTCAAGGTCCTCATAGAAACTCTTGCTCTATTGCACTGTACGACTTCACTGTGTCTACTACAAACTCTGTTATAAAGCCTGCCACAATACTGTCAAGCCAAAAATATATGGTGTGGGTGAATTTGTTGTTTACTTGCTGTAACTGCTCGATATGTATTGGGGTCCACTCTAACTTTTGGATCTAGTTCATTGCGTGGTTATCCTTCAACCTTAGTATCCACTCCTGCAATAAATGTGGAAAATCATAGAAAACGACTTCGTGTAAATCAGTAAACATGTATTTCTCAAGGTATTTATGGGGTGTTATTCTAGGGTTTCAATTATCTTTCTGTGAAAACTCCAACTCTTTTTTCCTTAGCCAAATTTCAATCTCTGCTTTTGTGGGGTTCCACAGTCTCAACATCCCCTTCTAGTGGCTCATTTCTCTCTGCCCTAATATTTTCTTGATCTACCTCCAACAGATCTTCAACTTAACTCATCTACTCAACCCTCTTCTATTCCTACCAATGAAAATAGAACCATTTGTTGGTTTACTCTCTTATCTTACCTCCTTTCCTAGTGTATTGAACCAGGGTTCATGTCTGTTTGGGTTTCCAACAAAGCCTCTAAAACTATTGGCCCTCCTGGTAAACCAGAAGGCAACACAATGTAGTGAGTGCACTGCAGAGTCTCACCTGAGATAGTCGTAATGGGTGGCTGCAAGACTCGTGTTTACAGCCTAGGATTGAGTTCAAGATATGAGGACTGTATATTAAGCCACTAGTATAACTTGTAACCACAACGTACTTTCAATTATGATTATGCATGGAATATAATACTCATTCAATCAGTATAGAAATATTTAATCAAAATCAATAGAGACACACATGCATTCAATCACTCAACACATATGTTACTATGGTTCACCCCCTCTTGGTCTATGTCCACAAATATTTGGCTCTTGTCTCTTTTATTATCGTCATTTTGTCCTTCCAGCGCCATGTGCTTTACAATTCCCTTCAATAGGGTAAAAATATATTATGAGGGGGACCAGATCACACCAATCTCCTCAGCATGTGATCTAACCCTCAGATCTACCCTCTTCCCTCCTTTCTTGCTCAACAGGTTACAAAAATAAGTCATACAACAAAATATTACATATTAACTCATTACTACTCTTCTCTCTATAATAATGACTAGTCTCCATAATAATCTGGAACCCCCTTCTGATACCTAAGTATCTATATTTATATGTTTCTGGCTCTTCAACCATTACAATACGTTACAAAAAGACTAACCCTAATGTTGTTAGGTCTTCCTCGCATGCATGCATGTTGTTCTTCCTTCCAGCTGTCGCTTTCCTCATGCATGCTTTCTTTCCTAAAATCACCTTTATTTCCACTTTGGTCTTCTTCCAATAGCTGTGTGGAGCCTTTAGGTTTTATCCCGCTGATGACATGAGAACAATCATCTCTCAAGTGCATGCAGGATGAAATAGATTCGGCTAAATCACTTGAGGGGGAGGAGGGGGAAGCAACACATTTTCCTTTATCATGTAGATGGTGGGCTTCAGTCTTGAGTCTTGGGAAATATGGACATTTGGGTTAACAGGTGGAGGAGGAGAAGGTAGAGACAAATTTGGCTAGCCACGATGTTGGGAGACTGCTGGGTGAACAATATCCTTCCATCCATCATTCTCAGGAACTTTAGGTTTCAACCGAACATGAAGGGGCACAGGGATACTAGGGACATGTTGGGGTTGGAAGGGAGGCCTCTCTGGTCTATGTTGGACTGCTCCTTGTCCAATCTAGTTGAAAAATCAATCTTCGAAGACATGGTTTAAATATTTATGATCTACATCAAAATGTATCGAGAACCTTAGCCTTCTAGGCCCTCTATTCCAATTTCCTCTGCCTTGTTATTTTGTCCATGGTTTCCTCTGCTGAAGAAGAACATTCTGTATGAAGTGTTTCTTAGAAAATAGATTCTCAAACAAACCATAATTGACATCTCTTAATATGAAAAAAAGTTTGTCTCAACAATCACATAAGACCCATGCAATCCAATCCATAAAAATTCATTTAATAATTGTCATGAGAAAGGGGTGAATAAGGGTTCTGGGATATCTGAGGGGGTTGTATTGAGCGAAAAAGTGAGAAAATGAAAGGGAGTAAGAACATGATTACTTCTCAACAATTCATTAAACAATCGAGTGTGCAACGATAACAAAATCATATCAGCTGTGATCCATCTTTGTGTTATTTCTTAATTTCTATAATACAAAGTTTTTTAATTTAATTTTAAGAACAGGGCATGCAAAATGAATCTAGGATTGTGAGGGGATTTGTATTGAAAAAAAAAGTGAGAAAATGATAGGGAATTTAATGGATACTGTTCCTAAAAAAATTAAATAATCAACAATCATAACTCTATATTAAAATCAAACCAAAAGAATCAACATTCACTGTTCCTCCATTGTATCAAAAATGCTTATTGTTTCAATAATTAAATTTCCCAGAATTTCTTAATTTATAATAGTCTGTGGAATTATAACTTATAAAATTTTTTTCCATTCAACAATAATGTTTAATAAAATGATGATCCATTCTTCTTCTTATATATATATATATATATATAATCAAAACATGCACAACAATATGCTCAACATCTATCCCTGATAAACCATAATGCACCACGATAACAATAAACATCCACTATTTACCAATCAACAATCGGGCCCAATTAAAAAATTACATAGGTCTTTTTTCAAACTTGAACAAACTTCAAAGCATGCCTGATTATACACATGTCTTCATCATATCAATCGAAAAAATTCTTGAAAAGAAACAACAGTCAACCCAACATAAACCCCGAGCCTTATCTCTATGGGTATAACTTCATTTTTTAACAATTGATAGTCTGCGCATTGTTCCAATATAACCAATCATATATGAGTGAAAAAAACTCGACTGACACACATACATCATTTTAAAACTTTCCAGAACCCTAATCGATCCTAGTAAACTTCACACATGTGTCTTCTTATGCAATCATGACCACGTTGGATTAAACACAGTGAGCGAAACTATAATGAAATAGGAAGATAGTCCTCGACTGTATGCAACCGCTTGTTTCATTCTTATTCAAAAAATTTAATCATACAAGGATGAGACAAAGACTCGAAGAGAGAGCATATGTTTTAAACACCTCCATAACTATTTAATTGATAACCAGTTCTTGACAACCCCAGAAGGTGCTTGAGGAGAGAAAAGACAGTTAGAGTCCAAATCACGTTCTTTTCAGATCAAATGCAGGGAGGCAACAAGATCATGTTAATATTTTAAACAAAAACACAGAGAGATAATGGTCTTCTGAGACTTATATCAACCACAAGAAAAAACACATTTCGAAGAAGACACAGCAGTGAGCCATATCCTATTTACTTATCACTCCAAGTCTCGACAACAAAACCAATAGTTAACACCCGTGGAGAGTAAAGATAGTAAAATAACCCAATGCACATAGGTGCATCTAACACTTGCAGAGAAGAGATGAGGGTTAACTTAACAATGATGGGTATTTAAACACAACGAGACAATGTCTCTTTCCAATCACCTATGAGGTTAATGACTTTTGACAAACATTGATAGTGCACATACTTCATTACAATGAGAATGATAGGGGTGGTGTATGGAACCCTTCGCATATGGTATTCATTAAAAACACATGATCGTATTAATATTCGAGTGACCAAGAAAGACTGGATCTTTGGGATACTTAAGTGAAAAGACAGTAAGAAAGGGCCACCAACCACGACTCAGGGTTTGAAGAAAAGAACACAAAAACTGTTGGCAATTTCTCTGCGACTTAGTAAGGGTTTCCAAAATGAATAATAGGAAATGAGTTCACCGATAGTGATACATAGAACAAAAACCATCAATCATCAACCGAGAGCCATATTCCACCATTGTTCCTTATTATTCCACAAAAACTCATCATAAAACTACACCGACCGAGCAAACAACCAATGTGCAACTTAATAATACCGACTCCTTTTCTTTTAATTCCCATCATTTTAAATTCATCACAGAGAGCCATATCACCACATTCACACATAGTCAAAAACCTCAAGAACACACAGAATCCAAGCATCACTGAGCCATTATTTGGTTCATACAACAGAGAATCATGGATGAAGAGAAAATAATCATACCTATCGGAAAAATACTTAAATGGTGTGTTGGTCGAGATTTATCTTCCAAAACCTTAAAATGCAGAGCTTCACAACCAATAGAGATAAAATGGAACAATGGAACAATGCTAGGGTGACGATCAATAGGGAAAGTATGGAGTGACATGCGGTAAAAGCATTTCACTTCCATCACCTGGCCCCATGTGTATTCAATGCCAAACCATCATGAGATCTGAGACGATATCCATTGCATAGTGTGCCACCCAATATAGTTTACATGTTAACCCTTGCCATAAATCCATGGCATAATCATATTAGCAATGCTATATGTGCCTCCATTCAAATTTAATGAAATTTGCATAGTCCATTAACCAAACAAATAGCATAATAGTTAGGACTACCACTAGTACCCCTTAATGCTTTCATTTGAAACTTGCATATAGTCTTTTATTATATCTCAAATACATAATTTATTTCCTTTTGTTATACTTTAGGACCTTTTAATAGTTTTATTTATTTATTTTTATCATGCTACCATTAAAATATCCCTTGCATATATGTGGCTAGGTAATCGATCATAAGAATTAGTAACAAGGTTACAACATAGAAACTGTAAATAACATGCTCCTCATAACCATAAAACTATTCCGTGTCGCAAAAAGCATTCCACAATAATGCATTATCCCCCTATTATCACGCCAAATGAAACCAAGACTATATCGTCAAACATGTAGGACTATCTAGGCAGTGTCAAAACAACAACAACATGTGTAATATGTCTATCTTTATGCCTCTAGTATACAAGGGGGGTCCCACCTACTAGTATTATATTATTAGCATAGTTAAATAATAACACTTCAACAATACTTTGCGGGCGGAATTCATCGCTACAATTTTAATCGTCAATAACTGGAAAATCCACATGGAAATCTGTTTCCAATAGATTGAGAACTCATAATGCATGGTTTTTCAGACCAAGTAACATCAGATCAAGAAGATATAAATCATAATGATTATTCAACAGGGGGAAGTGAGCATATTTAATGGAAAAATGACCGGGAATTCGGGAATAACTCATGAAAAGTGTTAAGTATGAGGGGTTTTATACCTGTAAGAACAATCATTCAACTAAAAATTCTTCTTAACTTCAAGGAGAAAAAATTTCTGAACTTGCTCTTTTGAATCTTGAAATGGATGAAAGAAAAGGAAAATAGAAGTGGGATAAAACCAACTATCCTATAAAACAATAGTTGAAGCAGATAACAATTTCAATGATGTTTTGAAGAGGAACATCATGACACCTATGTAACTCAATTGTTATTGATTAACAATACTTTGCAGAAATGTTGTTGTGGAAAACTGATCCGACATTTTATTTTGACAAGAAATGAAGTCAAAATAAAAAAAAGAGTAAGAAATGTCATAGTAGAATTGAACCAACAGAATTGAAATAACAGAAATGAGGTGATAGAAATGTAAAAACATAGATATAAAAACATAAATGTAAAAGTAGAAATGTAAAAGTAGAAATGAAGAACTACTAATGTAAAAGAAGAAATGAAAAAATACTATAATACATAAACATTCCATACATCGTTAAACTTTTCAAGTTGGTTCCACATAATGCTTTAAGTGAGAACCATTAGTGTTGTAGGAAAACAATCACTCTTGTAATTCCTTTAGAATGTAATAATTTGCACCCAGAACAAAAGTGATCTTAAAAGGACCCAACCATAACTTTTGAAACTTTGAATGCCTTCCTCTATCAGCATGAGTTGAATCCCACAACAATACCTTCTCATTGAATTTAAATTTGACATCTTTGACGTGCTTGTTGAAATATTTTTTAACAGCCTGCTATCTTCTCTTTATATTATCCAAGGCAAATGCCATTTTCTCCTCTAAAGACAAAAGTACATTCTTTCTTTGAGAATTTAATTCTTCGACTCGTAGAATTAACTTTAAGGAGGAAAGTCCCATCTCAGTAGGAGGAATGGCTTCTTTACCATAAACAAGCTGGAAAGGAGTGAAACCAGTGCTCACCTTGGTGGTAGTGCGATATTCCCAAAGGGCGTAAGTGAGGAGTGTCTGCCATTGACGAGGTAAAATGTTTAACTCCCAACTTAGATAAAAATTGGGCTAGCTTAGCAGAAATAAAAGCAGGACCATTTTCTATAATGATTTCCAAAGGATCTAGAAAAAATATTATTTTCAAGGAAAGAAATCACCTGCTCATCCTGTGAATTCTTTAGTGGGACAACTTCAATCCATTTTGTAAAATAATTTTTGGTTGTCAAGATAAAAACTTGTCCTATTGAAAACGAAGGATTAATAGGACCAATAAAGTCCAAACCCCATTTTGAAAAAGGAAAGTACGGGAGTACAGGTTGTAAAGGTATGGCTGAAAAACTTTCTTTCCTAGAAACTTTATGGCACTTGTCACAAGATCTCAAAAAAACATATGAATCATGAAAGATTGAAGGCCAATAATACCCTTTCCTGATAATATTAAAAACATTGGTTTTAGTAGAAAAGTGACCTCCTACATGGATAACAGAATTTGAAGAACCATGAGTCTCCTGCAACAATTTCTATGCTTCCTCATTGTTCACACAGCGAAGCAACATGCCATCGACATATCGGAAGTCTCCTATAATGACGTATTTAGAAGATTCGAGGAAAAGCCTTATTCTTTGATGGGTATCTAATTTATTTGGACATCTTAGATTTTTCAATTAGTAAACCAAATCTTTATACGAAGGATGTTCAGACACAGGAAGGATTTGATTGTCAATATAAAACAATGCTGATAGAGAGCTATCATGTTCATCAATTTCTTCACTCATTTCAACATGCTGAGCTAAGTGAAGGGATAAGTCATGTCCCTTGATAGTTTTAGAAGTCATGATAGTTATATCATGCTCCTGAATCTTTTCAATCCAATGTGCAATATTTCCCAAAAGATAAGTCTGTGAGAGAAAAAACTTGATAGCAGGTAAAGGGACTCTTACTAGAGTATGCTTACCTAAGATGAAGTGGTGAAAATTTACAACGTCTTTAACCAGAGAGAAAAAAATGCTTTTCAATAAAAGAATCTTCAAACTCATCATTAGACAATATTTGACTCATGTAAGCCACTAGTTTTTCATTATCTTGGTCTTCACGTTGAAGGAGGATGGAAAAAATTGCTTCCTCTGTGGCATTAGTATATATCATAAAATCTTTCTCAAAATCTGGTTTCACCAAAACCGGTGCAGAACTAATTTCTTTATTGATCCCTATGAAAGAATTTTCGACATCATCTGTCCAAGAAAGAGAACGATCTTGCTTAAGGAGATTGCTAATTGTCTTGACCATCAGAGAAAAATCAGGAACAAACTTACGGATGAAATTAATAACACCCATGAAAGATTGAGGCTTCTTCTTGGAAGTGGGAGTAAGAAGATTTAGGATAGCAGTAATCCTTCCAGGATCAATGCTTATTACTGAATCCAAGACAATGTGTCTAAGGATGTTTCCCTTGGTAATGCCGATAATAGACTTAGAAGGATTTAGAGAAATTCCAAATTTCTTGCATCACATGAGAATCTTTCTAAGATGACCAAAATGATCTGATTGATTTTTAGAATACATAGTTAAGTCATCAAGATAAATCTGAATAATTTTACCAATCAAATCATCAAAATCTATTTGCATAGATCTTTGAAAATTAGCACCCACATTAGATAATCCAAAAGGCATACGTTCATAAGAAAAATTTCCCCAACGAGTAATAAAAGTGGTTTTAAATCTATCTTCCCTTTTTACCTTGATTTGATTATAACCAAAAAAACTGTCAAGTAAGGACATCATTTGTGACCCTGCAACTTGTTGCAAAATCATTTCCATATTAGGGAGGGGAAAATGATCTTTAACGCTGGCCCGATTCAGTGCATGAAAATCAACGTATAATCTAATTTGACCTGTTGACTTCTGAACATGAACCAAATTAGAAACCCACTCAAAGTACTTAACATGGAAGATTATCCCAGCGTTCAAGAGTTTTTCCAACTCTTTCTGAATAGTTGCTTCCAGTGCAGGGTTAATGGGTCTTTGTTTTTGGCTAACTGGTTTTATGCCTTCCTTGATAGGGATGGCATGCTGTACAATATTAGGATCAAAACCATGAAGATCCTCATAAGACCAAGAAAAAACATCTTGAAATTCACTAAGCAGCTCAGTGAACTTCAATTTTTCTTCTTGAGAACATTGGGCACCTATTTTAACATTCTTTGGAGACTCGAGTGTTCCAATGTTCAAGGAAATGGTTTCACCCACTTTCCTTTTCGACTCCTCTTCTTTGTATTTTTCTTTGTTTCCTACATCACTCGATGAAAATGAACTTTATAGAGGAATCAAGCCTTTAGGAATTTTGTTATCTTCCATCGATATAATTTCCTTAGACTTATAAGGTTCATTTTGGATGAAAGCACATATGCTCTCATCACTAGGGACAACCTACCATGACTCTATATTGTCAGGGATGTGCAGACGATACAAAGATTGAAAGGTACAATCAGGTCTTTGTGGCAGAAGTTGCCGGGTAGGAGAGGTTGCAAAAACAACTAACCTGTCATTCATTGAGCTCAATTCCCTTTTAACATGAGTGATGTTGAAAGATAGTAAGTTTGAGATAAGTTCCCAAATAGTTTGGGTATACTGTTTCATTAACTTGTTGTTGGGAGTATATATCTTACGTACAATATTCACAACAATTTCAGAATCCCCAAAAACTGTAAGGTGACCACAACCCAGATTATAGGCATTTTCAATTCCTAGTAGTAATGCTTCAAATTTAGTGACATTGTTTGTGTAAGCAAACTCTAACCTATAGGAAAAGTTATGAATTTTATTGATAAGAGAGTACAAGATAATACCAGCTCCGTTTCCTTCATTGGAGCATGAACCATCAAAGTGAATATGCCACATCCCATACTCTATGTCAATTTGTTCCAAGGGAGTGTTGTCCTCATCTTCGAAGATGGAATACACTCCTAGGTCCTCCTCTATATAATTCACATTAGGTTGTGGGGCACTTTCTATGTAAGGTGAAATTCTCCCCTCCCTTAGGACTATGATGTTTTTACCATTTCAAAGAGCGACTAAGTATATCCCATTGAGTGAGAGGTATCCACCCGTCAAAGATTGCCAATATCTTCCTAATATGATCAAGTAATTACTCACTGGCATATCAATTACCTAAATATTAAGGGTTGTCCTTATTTCAGGATGCGCGCACAAAACCAAGGTCACGTCCTTGATTTCACCTATGGTCGTTTGTTGTAAACTATTATAAGAGAGCATGCTTATGTTGTTTTCATTTGTACAAGACAATCCTATCTCTTCCATAATAATTTTCGACATTACAGTTGGGCCCGAACCATCGTCAATGAGACAATAGTGGGAAATCTTGTCCATAATATTTACAGAAATATAAAATGGGGAGTTTTTTACAGGATGCCTAAAGTTATGTACACCTACTTTATTTACAGACAAATCCTCTTCATCTACCTCTTCAAAGAGGTTGGCTACAATGGAATCTTTTCCTTCCATGAAATTTTTTAGATGCTTTTGTTGCTTAGGGACGACAACCATGTCCAGGAGGGTAACATCTTCTTTAATGTTGGCCAACTGATTAAGAATGTTATATTTGGAAGAGGGAAGAGGAGAGGTAGTTCCTTGACTGTCATGAGCATTAAAAAAATAAACAATAGCAACTCATGAAGATGATATTGGGCTAGAAGAAGTGTGAGGAGGATCATATTTTCCTTTCAGAGAATAGGATTTATTCCTAGTGTTTATGATCCTGACATCATCAGTCTCTACAAAGTCTAAGACAAAAATGGTGGTTTTAGGTCTCTTACTAAAGATTTTATCTCTGCCACTCCTCTTTACTTCACATGTACTTTCCTCATGGTGTTCCTCGCAAAAGTTACACCAAATACGAGGCATGATAGCTTTAGGTTAAAAGTTATTTTCATTAATATTCTTTAAAAATGGTGAAGAAGAAGATGAGGCCCCAGGGGTAAGAGAGGTGAAATTTCCTTTCCACTCATATGCTATCATTCAATTATTCATGTCTTGTACAAGCTGTAAGAGGAAGGACATGTATGTCTGTTTAAGTGAGTCTCCCTTAGGAAGACTTGTTCTTTCCAGTTGTTCTTCATACTCTAAAAAAATATGCAGAGCTAAACCAATTTTATCAATGGCATTTTATTCAAGCCTATGATGGTAGGGGGAAGGTAATGCATTATAATAATGAATGAATGTGGCTTGGTTATGAGGGAAAATGAGTTCAAGGATTTGGCTGTATAACTTAGTGAAACACAAGTTAAAAGACTTGATAGTTTCACTATCTTTATAAGCGATGTTATTGTATTCCCGTAACTGCTCGATGGGGATTTTGGATTGCCCATAGGTATATTTGAACCAATAGACTAACTCCTCTCAAGTAGACAAAATATTAGGAGAGAGGTCAAAGAAATTGGCCGTAGCCTTCCCTTCAAGGGAATTCACAAATAAGCACATACAAGTGTCATTGTCATTAGTTCCTATGTTATGATAAGCATTTGAAAATGCCCCCAAGTGTTCATTAGTAGTGATTGTGTTATTCCCAAAAAAATTGGGGAGATGCTATTTGAATTTGGGAAGAGGATGAGTGGCAGGTGCTAAATTTAGTGGAGACGACACATGCCATGGAGTAGTGGTAGCGTCTTCCTCAAATTGGAAGAGACCATACTTTTTAATGACCTTGGTGGGGTTGGTAGTTGACTGGATTGGAATTTGATGGCTATACAAACTGCTAATCATTGACAAGGATGAAGGCTGAGATGAAGAAGAACCTCTAGTGCCACTAGAACTACCAGAACCACCAATCGACATCATTTTGCAAATTTCTCCCTAAAGTACTTTGTTGGGTTGATAAAACAACGTTTCTTCTTCCTATTTCAGCAATATGATTAATTTCAGGTGACAAATTGTCAGACAATTGTCTTAGGTTGATGGAAATTGGGTATGGATTGTTGGTTTTCATTGTTTTCAACCATTGGAGAGTGATATTGTAGATTGATTTCAACCCTTAGTGATTGATGTCAACCCTTGGAGAAAGTCTGGTAGCGAATTCTGGTAGCACAAAGGTTTGGGTAATGGAACTGATGTTGTTTCATGTATAATGGTATGAGTTTTAATATATTTAGAGGTAATACTATTCTAGATGGATAGTAAATGTAATTCCATTTTCGGTGGTATGTGGAACGTCACATAACTTGTCACGGTTAGAGAGTTATGGCCATGAGAAGTTGGAGAACCCAAGTTTGGGTAATGGACCTAAGTTTGTTTGATGGATAATGGTATGCATTTCAATATATTTTCACGAGAGAATATTATATTTGGATAGTAAATGTCATGAAATTTATAGTGGTATGTGTAATGTCACATAACTCCTCATGGTTAGAGATTTCTAGCCATGTGAAGATGGAGAACCCTCATGAGTGATCTAGAAGCCTCAAAAGGTCAAAGTAGTCAAAGTGGTTTAAGAGGTTTTAGAAGGTAAATAATAAAATGAAGTGATGAGTGTACTGTAAGTCAAAGTGAATACAAAATAAATTATTTAAATAATAAAGTTAATGGAGAAATTAGAAGTGGGTTTACCCTAAAATAAGGAAAGTTGGTTATGATGGTTAAAAGGTAACCCCTTGAGAAAGCTACATGAAAGTATAAATAAGAGGCAAGGCTCTCATATTTTAATCACACTTGAGAATATTGAATATATAAAGGTGACCGAGGTAACCAGAGGATATCTAAGCTAAATTTCACAGGGAAGGTGAAGTAAACAAGGCCAAAATTCAAGGGAGGATAAATTCTTTTGATGATGCTTTCTAAGGTATGTTATTTACAGGTCAACTCACCATTTTTGAAATAACTTTGTTTCTAGAATGATTCATACCATGAAATTGGGAGGCCATTAAGGAAACATATCCAAGTAGATGTGGTACAAATTTCATCTCGTGGGCCATTGTATTTTTGGAGTTACACTCCGTGGAAAATAGGGTTTGTGGCTAGTCCTGAAACTAGTCTAAAACAAGTGTTTCTAGTAAAAACGTCATAACTTCTTCATAAAACATCCAAATTCAGTAAGAAAACATGTTTTTCTTATAGTATAATATGTAGTATTCTGTGTACAATGTTCAAATCCATAAAACAAATATTCCGTGCGGGGCGTGCTCTACAAGTTCTCTCTAGAATAAGCCAAAATTCAACAAGGTATGCCATAAATCCTAGAATTGCTATAAATCCTTTTCTGAGAGGTTCCAAGTAGGGACACCTGGAGGAATTGCATAAAACACACTGAATAACATTGTGTACTATTTTCAGATATTTATTCATTACAAGTACATAGTTATGATTATTTCAAGTTAGGGTTGTTGACTAATCCAAAACTAGTCATGTGAGACTAAAGTAAAGTTTTATGAAAATGATAGTCTCTTGTTGTTAAAGTTAAGGAAGGTTTGCAGGTATGTTATCATATAAACCATGTCTATTACAGAGTTACAAATCAGTTTTGGATGATGAAATTGATGAGGGATTTTGGTTGAGGTACATGTTGGGTACATGGTTGAGACAAGTAGTTGATGAGTTGACACATACATGAAGTGTATAGTTGATGATGTTGGTACATCTTGATGAGTCATAGTTGATGAGTAGTTGATACATGATTGGTACATACTTGGTACATGGTTGGAGGCACTTTCTAGTAGTATCGTTGACACATGGTTTATGGATGATGTATCATACTTGTATTGGCATATTATTAGAAGCACATATTTATCTTGGTGATGATATTGAGTTGTTGTGTTATGCTTGGTTGATGCACATATTTGAGAGTTGTCTTGGTGATTGATCTTGATGATTAGACATAATTTGGTTGATAAGATTGATGAGACAGGTTGTTGTGATAGGTTTTTTGGACAGGTTATTTATACAGGTTTGGTGCATGGTTGATACACTTGTTGATGGTAAAAGTTGTGGTACATGTTGGTGCATGGTTGATGCCCTTGTTTATGGTACATGTTGATTACAGGTTATTTGGTACAGGTTGGTGCATAGTTGATTCACTTGTTTATGGTACATGTTTCTTACAGGTTGAGGTATAGGTTGATGCATGGTTGATGCATGGTTCGGGTTATTGGTATAGGTTGTTTGGTGTAGGTTGATTGGTACATTTTTACAACAGTATATCTCACAGTGATAGTGTGACATTGGTTCCATCATTCTACTTCTACGTTAGCGTGGTTGGATGGGGAAAGGGCAGTTGGTTGTAGCCACCTTCCGATTGTGTCCAGAGAACATAGGGGGTTTTAGCCTCCTTCTGGTTGTAGCCAGATAATTGGGGAGTTGGAGCTTCCCTCAGGTTGTAGCTTGAGAAACTAGGGGGTTGAAGCCTCCTTCTAGTTGCAGCTAGAAAGCAAAGGAAGTTGGTGCTTCCAATGAATGTAATTCTTAAAGACATATAAGAAAAATCATTCTGTCATTTTCTCTCGCTTTGGGTTTCCACGTAAAACACTGGTGTATTGTGTATGTGTGTGATTTCTCATTTGTTCATTGTTTATTTACTCTACAACTATTGTATGATAATGCTACATTGATATAACACTTGCATTTTATGGTGAAAAAGGATTAAATTTCTCTATTATTGATTCAACCCCCCTCTTAGTAATCCAACACAAACCTCTTCTTCTCCTAGAGATATAGGGGTTTAAGGACATGAAAAGAAAACCCAACTATAGGAAAAAGAAAGATAAATCTAATTCCTGGGTTGTCTTTGCCTAGCTTCCCATAGTTCTTGGACACTTATGTATTGTTCAACTGCTTCCCATGAGTGTTCAAGCTCAACCCGAGTATTAGCGGTCTCTAATATGGTATTAAACAAGTTTAAAGAAATGTTGGTCTATTCTTTGAGACTGGGCTCAATATTGGGCTGCCTTGCAACAAGTACAGCCATGAAGGAGAAAAAAGCAGTCAAAGGAAAGATATTAGAAATACAGATATATTCAATGAAATTCAAGTATAATATCCACCAAAGATATATTGAAGATCTCCCCAGTATGATTTCCAAATAAATGTTGACGGAAAGATATGCAATTATCTTACTCAAACATTTTTGGATCTTGCTTGGCTAATGCAAGATAGTTGGGAATGTTACCCTATGTTTATAGGCTATAAGAAATGTTTCCAAATCCAAAAGTATTAATTACAAGGGTTAGGCTGATTTTTTAATAAAATATGTTGCAAAAAGTATAACATTTTTATACCATTTTCTGAATAATACAGATGCAAAAGGTAAATGTGGAGACAAAATAAAAAATACCAAGTCACATATCAACATAGATGAGATAGAAAAGCAATCGCTTATTTCATTCCAAGAAATTAAAAGAGTCATTCTCTTTACAAAAATCCCTGAGGGAGTTTGGACCAAAGTCAAACTTAGATACCCCGATGAAAACCATACAAAAGGACTCTGACAGGAAGTAAAAACTAAACTTTAAAATCTGGATAAGCTTTCCACAGATTGCTTCCCACTCGACTCTGCAAAATATCCTTTATCAATCATGAAAATTAATTCATAAACAGACAAGTCTACACAGACTATCAAAGATAGATCAACAACTCTAAAAACAAGTGTCTAAATGATGTAATTCATCTTTGAATCTTGTTGTCTACAATAGGACCTTGCTGTCATAAAAGATAATTAGTCTTTTAATGAATTGAAGAATGAATGAAAACTAAGCTATCTCAATAAAATTCAAGAGCAAACCTTAATATGCATTCTCCTTCTATTCTCCTCTTTCTCTTCCTCTTCCTTTAGCTTTTATACATTCCAAATTAGTTGTAGTTCAACCACTTAATTTAGTTAAGTTAACAAAAAATCAACTAACTTTTAGTTTAGGGGAAGAATTAATATAATAATAATAATAAGGGTCTTTTAATAAATAATAACTAGTAGGTGGGACCCCTTATAAGTCCTTTGATTTCTTTAACAAAAATAAACATAACTAGACAATAAATTAGACACATCCCTCCTTGTGGATCCCATAATCATCTTCATAATTTGAAAATTAAATATCAATGATATTTCAAATCATATCCAAACATATAATAACCAAAATATCCAAAAATAGTATGCTGTCCAAAAACTTCAGCAGTCCATTGTTCTTAATAAAACAATAATAAAATATACTCAAAAACTGTATTTTCCACTTTGGGAGGAAATTTTCCCTTTGTTGTTGCTATCTCCTTTTGACTTCTCTGAATTAGCCTTAGGCTATGTGGAGCCTTTAGGCTTGATCTCACTGATGACATGTGAACAATCATCTCTCAAGTGCATGCGAGATGAAACAGATTTGGTTGAATCACTTGAGGCGGAGGAAGGGGAAACACCAACTTTTAATTTATCATGCGTATGGTGGGATTCAGTCTTGATTCTTTGCTTGCGTGGGAGGTATGTACATGTGAGTGTGCAGGGAAAATCTAGACATTTGGGTTGACAGGTGGAGGAGGAGCAGGTAGAGAAAAATTTGGCTAACCACGATGTTGAGAGACTGTTGGGTGAACAATCTCCTGCCATTCGTCATTCTCAAGAACTTAAAGTTGCAACGAAACATGAGGGGGCACAGGGATACCAGGGACATGTTGGGGTTGGAAGAGAGGCCTCTCTGGTATAGGTTGGCCTACCCCTTATCCAATCCAGTTGAAAAATCTAGTTTGGAAGAGCTGGCTTAACTCTTGAGGATCTGCATCAAAATGTATCGAGAACCTTGGCCTTCTAGGCCCTCTGTTCCAGTTTCCTCTTCCCTGTTATTTTAGCCATGGATTCCTCTGTTGAATAATTTCATCTTTTATGAAGAATTTATTAGCAACTATCTTCTTAAACAAACCATACATGACATCTCTTAATATGAAACAAATTTTGGCTCAGTAATCACATCATACCCATGCAATCCAACCCATATAATTCATTTAAAAATTGTCAATGAGAAGGGGATGAATAAGGGTTCTGGGATATTTGAGGGGGTTGTATTGAGCGAAAAAGTGAGAAAATGAAAGGGAGTAAGAACATGATTACTGCTCAACAATTCATTAAACAATCGACTGTGCAACAATAAGAAAATCATATCAGCTGTGATCCATCTCTGTTTTATTTCTTAATTGCTATAACACATAGTTTTTTAATTTAATTTTAAAAATAGGGTGTGCAAAATGAATTTGGAATTGTGAGGGGATTTGTATTGAGTGAAAAAAGTGAGAAAATGACAGGGAATTTAATGGATATTGTTCACAAAATAAATTAAATAATCAACAATCATAACTCTATATTAAAATCAATCCAAAATCATTATTGGTGTATATATATGCTTATTATATTGCATTCATTTATATGTCAATCCAGGATTTGTAATCAAAAGAGTTGTTACACCATATGTGCCAAAAATAGGTAACCTATGTATGTCTGTTGTATATAGCTCAATTATGAAATAATTAATAACATAACACTTTGTTTTGGAATATGTGAATACTTCACACAACTTCAAACTTAGAAGATGAAATTTACAGTAAATCTCTCAAACAAACACTCAATTGAAAAGGTTCTTTCTTAGATAACAAGTCTATTCATTATAGGCCCAAGAAATGAAGATATGAACTAAGACCTTGCTTCTTGTAGCAATTGAAATAGAAATTAACAATTCTCTTTATTTATTCTTAGAAAGAAACCAATCATAACCCTATCAATTCCAATTAAACCTTCTTTAATACAGGAAATAGTCAATATGATTGAGAGACTTCATTACATGGGGCATGAAGGTGAGAGATGAAGTCTTATGGTTCCTGTACCTACTAAGAACAATACAATCATAAATTCAAAACAATAACAATTTCTTATTTAACAATCCCAAACACCTATCCAACTCTTGTTAACTAAACATCAATCTGTAGAAATGAAAATTGAATTCTCTACTCTGCTCAATGTAACCACTCATTCACATTGATTCAAAATCAAATAAATATGTATTATACCTAAGAAAGTTTATGCCTTAGAATTATTTTTAACACACAACTATTAAGTTTTCACACTCACACAATTGACTTACAACACAAAAATACATGTACATGGAGGCTTACCTTGGTTGGGGAAGTGGGCCCTTTCTAAACCAACAAGGTACGTCTAAAGAAATTACTGACTAAAACACTTTACTCATACTCATGAATTACACAAAATATCATTTTCATTCCTTCAATTGATTGAGTGAATCAGAAGTTCAACATTTCATTTCCCAGCATAACAATGTGTATCATTCTCTACTTGCTTTACTACCTATCATCTACACAATATCCCTTTTAAAGAAGGTTAGCCGTTATAACCAAGGTCTGAGGATAATTATCAAATGTTTTCAAAATATTACAATTGGTTATTCATATCATATCTCAAGGGATGGACTTCATCCTCATGACACGAAGTGCATGAGTGATGAAGTCTATCGTGATCTCCAAACTATCTAAGGATACTTCTATCCAACTAATTTTCTTGAAATCACCACCAGCATACTTGTTCAACACATTAATCCTATAGACAGGGGCTTAGTACCGGACTAGCACAATCATAAACCTGGGTATCGGATCAACGCAACAATAGTACCAAAATAATCGTAGAGCTGGTACCGGATCAATGCAACATTAGTACCAGAATAGTCACAGAGTTGGTACCAGATCAACGTAGAGTACTAGATCAGGTAGAGTACCAGATCAAGTGGAGCATCAGATCAGGCGGAGTACCAGGTCAAGCGAAGTATTGTATAAATGGGTTGTTGCAGTACCAGACCAGTGGTAGTACCAGCTGAAGTGGTGCCTTGTAATGAGGCTGCTTAATAATAGTCAAAGTGATTAGGAGCATAATAATCAACCATTTGATTCCAAATTAATCAAAAAAATCAAACAGATAATGTTTTAACATAGGTTACCTCTTTATGCACATGGACAAAGTCACAAGGTAGGTTTGTGGAGGAAATAGACAACATATGCACATGTGAGAGGTAAAATTGACCCATATAGAGGATAATATAGTATAATAGAGGTGTCAAAATGGAGACTCAACATTTCCCCCATGCTAAAGTCATTGCATGTCCTCATGCAACAATGTCAAAAATGATACTCAAAACATTGCAAAACTGAACCATCTCCCATCCTGTCTACACATCATTTATCTATTTGTAGAATGTTGAACCCAGAAGCCTCACTCCTAAGCTCCTTCTTAACCACCCTGGTGTATTGGATCAAATGTAAAACTTTGTTGAGTTTAGAAGAGACTTCTTCTTGTGCATCCTGTAACCTTAGGTTATATTCTTTCAGTTGTGCATTCTCTGCCTTAATATGCCTATCCAACACTTGATACTTTGTAACCTCTTGTTTCATCTTCTCATTCTGTTTTGTCAGTTTCCCAACCTTCACTATCAATTTATATTTTCTCATAGAATTCTCAAGATCAGATATAGTTTTTTGTTCAGTCACCTCCTCTCAGGCTTCCTTCTCCTTTCTTAGACGTCTCAAGGTTTTTGTCACTAACCCCTTGGTCTCACCAATCGTCACTCCATATCCACTTTCTTTCTCTAGAGAAGTCAGACTATCAATAGGCCCTTCTGGAAGAGAAGGAACATCTGTAACTATTATCTGTTTGGCCATGCTCCTTGTGGTTCTTTGTACATGAAGTGAGGCTTCCTCAGATTTGATTATAGGGGTGGAAGTATCTTCAAACAACTTCATTTTCTTTGTTTTAATAGTAGTTATAGGAATGGCGACCTATTTCTCTTGTACAGATTTGATTTTCACCTTAGAGGACCGAAGTGTAGGTTTTGGAGTTTGTTCATGCTGAACATTCCTTGCTTCCACTTTAGAGGACTAAGGTGTAGGCTCTGAGATTTGTTTCTTTTGAACCTTCCTTGTTTTAAGATTCCCCATACTTCCACTTTTCACACCTCAGGAGTCTTCTTCAACTCACTAATTGGCTCTTGAGGAAACACAATAGCTACTTCAGGGGTCTTCTCCAACTCATTAACCAATTCTTGAGGGAACTCAACAATTGCCTTAGGGGCACCATATGAAACTTCCTTTTGACTAGGTTTCTTCCTTTTTCACCTCTCACTTCATGGAAATTGATTTGTAGGGATTGAGGCTGGACTTGGTCCCTTATATTGGGTAGGCCTCTCCTTCTTAGATGTAGTGGGATTCTCTAGGATTTGTTCTACTGGTACACCCTTCTTTTGACACTTTTTCCTGCTCTGAATGTTTAGTTCATGGGCCTTTTCCAACTTGATAATTGGCTTTGGTGATAATTCAATGGTTGCCTCAGGAGTACTATCCGAGCGTTCACCTTTCCCAGAGTCCTTTATTTGCTTCCTTTTAGTTTTTGGAATAAAGGCCGGACTTGTTTTATGAGGTCAGGAGGTTTTTTTTTTTTGGATGCAGTAGGCTCCTCCATAACAGAATTATCCTTACCCAATTCATCAACAAAATGGGATGAGCTAGGTGTAACAGTGGATTCTTCACCCCCTAACTTCTTCCCTTTGTTTTTTTTTGTCTTCTTACTGGACCCCTCACTGTATGCCTCTGTTTCATGTTCTTCCTTATATTTAGATAGTCCTTCTTGAGAAATTTTTTGTTGAAGTAGTTGTTTCCAACTACTGCCTTGTTTTATCAATGCATGGAAAACCAATAATTTCATTAGGCCATGGTGATGGATATTTTTTTTAGGTTTCTTGGATGTTGATTTAAATCCTCTCACCATTTTATTTAAAGTCATCCAGAGGAAGTGGGGAAAATCGATTTGTGGCCCTCCTTCAAAATGTGACAAAAGTTTTAAATGATATAGGAATGTCATGGCATACCTCCCTTCGCAAGTTAGAAATCTCTGCAAACTAATGAGAATCATCCATTATTCTTCCTTAATGCAGCTTCGAGGAATTCCTTTGGTCCATTCGAGGTCCTAATGCTCTGACCTTAGAAACTTCTGACCAAGCTTCCTGTCAATGATCACCCCCTTAAAATATTTCTCTCTAGAGGAAGGTAAGCATGTAGCTTCCACTATGATGGCCTCCGAAACTATCAATTTCATATCCCCAAACTAAACACTTTCTCCATCATAGGTCTACAAAAAAGAAAGAGAGACTCCCTCTTGATAGCCTTTGAATTTTTCCAAAAAAGGAACCCAGATGGCCTGTTCAGATCTCTCCCTGCAATCTTGATATTCTAGTGTCTCCCTATATAACTGAAACACAGGTTCATGTCTATCAACTCCCATGCTGGATTAAAAAAATTCTTAAAGCATATGAGGAAACATAAAACAAGATCGAGGGTTAAGTACTGGATCAACACAGTCTACAATGGAGTACTGGAAGAGGATAAGTATGCAAATGATATGGAGGAAGCGAATAAAAGTGTAAATGGAGATGGTGTGACAATAAAACAGGTAAATAACACTCATTTGGATGGTGAATCCATCCAAAGGAGCATTTATAAGTTAAGATTTAGATTGAAATGGTCACATCCATGGTAATGATCGCAAGGTAAGATAAGTTGAATTCATGAATAACTTATAGGCCTATATGGATGTTGGTGTCAGATTGTGGTCACAAGAGTGTTGGGAAATGATTACAGGAGACATGGTCGTTATGACCGGAATTCACAAATATGAAATCGGCAGATGTCATTATGATCAGAATGGAATCATGTTTTGACATGTATGAAGATGTGGTTTAATTAATTCATATGGCACAATGTTGGATCATGAAATTATGACGTTTCTTCACCATATAAACAAAAATAATGAAATTAGTCCTGCTAGAGGTATAATTATCTCGTACTCTCAACATTTTGAGTGCATATGAATGATTTCTATACGAGGAGATGTATATGAGGGCTTACATAATTTCATGGTAGGGAGTGTGCAATAATTGAGGAAAGGAAGATGCATAAGAGTAACCATACGTTTAATACATAATTAGTCTAATTCTTTAATAAAACAGGGAAAAAAATGTTGAGTTTATACCTCCTATTACTTGAAGCATTTTATATTGAGCAAAAAACTTTTAGTATAGGATAAGGATTACCAAACTCCATCTCCAATATCGGATCACTACAGAGAGTTGTTGTAGTACCAGACCAACACAAACCTTCTCCCTTAGTACCGGATGGGCATATGGGAGAATTTGTTGCAGTACCAGAACAACATAGGTATTTTCCATGGTACTGAATGAGCACAGAGGTGAACATTGATACAGTACTGGAACAACACAGAGTTTTTCCTAGTACAGGATGAACACAGGGGTGAATTTTGCTGCATTACCGGAACAATGCAAAGTTTTTTCCAGTACCAGAATAGCATAGGCCTTCCCCCACAATACCGTATGAGCACATAGGTGAACATTTTTACAGTACCAAAATAACACAAAGATGTTATCCAGTACCAGATCACCACAAAATTTTATTCCGGTACTCAATGAGAATTGGATAAGGTAGTTGGTAGTGTCTTCTGTAGACTAGATCTTTGTAGGCTTCATTTTGTAGAAATTGCTGGCTTTTCTTGCTGTTATCCATAATTTTGGCTGTCATAATGATGTAATGATGATAGAGAAATCAGGCTCTTCATTAGAACACTTTCCTGAGAAAAGTTACCTTTTGTCTCTTTCCAGAAATCATATTTTTAAGGGAGGTTCGCAGGCTACCTGTTAAGAACCAAACATCAATATAGCATAGAAAAACCTCAGGAAAAGTACTCAACGCCTTGAAAAAGAGATAATTTAAGATAAGAAGCCTCTTCGAGGGGGCAACCTCCTTTTACCCCACTTAAATGTTCAAATACAAGATGATTCAAAATGAAAATGTCTCCTTGGTATATATAGGAGACTAGGAGGTTTAATGGCCTAAAGTCGACATAAATAAAATAACATTACTAATCTAAATTACAACTAATGTCCTAAAGCCGACATAAATAAAATAACATTACTAATCTAATATGCCCCATTTAAGTGGTAATGAGCCAATATTAGGGCTTAACATGCCCCTCCCCTTGAGACAAGTGTTGTTCGCAACGCTTGAGTAACTCTGGATGCTTCTGTATAAAAGACTCATCTTCCCAAGTGGAATCTTCAGCTGGTAGTTTCCTCC